>PITA01031367.1:5175-15407 GCA_004023965.1 Spilogale gracilis
AGGAAAGCAAATGGGAACTAGGGTAATCTAGGGAGGGAAACGAAACAACAGAGACTTTGAACACAGAAACAAACTGAGGGACTTGGAGGGAGGGGGGTGGAGGGATGGGAGAGCCTGGTGGTGGGTACTGGGGACACCTAAAGCGTGGAGCACTGGGTGTGGGGAGTGGGGAATGAATCTTGAAACACTGGAAAAAAAATTTTTAGTAACAATAAAAAAAAAATCAAAAAAAAAAAAGTTCACATTCCTGAAGATTCTGATTCAGTAGGCCTGTACAGTCTTTAGATTATTTTCAGTCTTTAGCTAGTAATCAATGCTGCAAAATATATCCTGTTATATAGATATCTACACACTTTAGCATACAACCTGAGAGGTAAAAATGCTGGCTAAAAGTATATTTGATTTAAACTTTGGATAGCTACTGACATATTTCCCTTTTGTTGGCCTAGCATATTGGAAAGCTTGCTTCCCGGCATCCTTGTCCAGACACAATGTGTGAACGTGTGTTAGACCTTGTCATTCTGTTTTTTTTCCGGCATTTCTGTTAGTGTGAGGGAAACAAAGTGTTTTCTCAAATAGATAAAATGTCATTTTAAAAATTTGCCTGAGAACTGTATGCTCAGGTCCATTTTTTCCTTTGGTTGTTGGTGTTTTTCTTATTGGTAAGAGTTATTTGTCTAAGGCTCCTCTGGTGAACCTGGTGACATTGAAGTTCTCATGGTACCTGATGCCCACGCTTTCCAGCTGAGACCCCCCCACAAGGAAAGTGCCCTCTCCAAGGTAGCCAATGGCAGCCTGAATGGCCCAGCATAGGAAGAGCACAAGAGAATGATATCTTCCCTGCAAAGTAAGTTAAGCCTTCAATGAAATTCCACAGCATTACCCCACCTAGTCGTTAGCAAAACACAATGAGGTGGATGGGGCTGGTTGTATTTTTCTCATTTTATACATGTGATGTTTTGTGAAATGAATACCCTATCACTCTTCTCACCTTTGAAAGAATAAGGTTATGAGGAGACATAACAATGACAATAACTAATACTCGAGGAGGACTTACTATGTGCCAAGCACTTTTCTTTTCTTTTTTTTAAAGTAGACTCCACACCCAGCATGGAGCCCAATGTGGGTGTTGAACCCATGACCTGAGATCAAGATCTGAGGTGAGATCAAGAGTTGGATGCTTAACCAACTGAGCCACCCGGGCGCCCCTGTGCCAGACACTTTTCAAAGTGTTTTATGTATATTAAACCTATTAATGTTCACAATGATTCTCCAGGATAATGTGACAGTCATTTATTTATGCTGTTCATCAATATTTCCTGTTCTTCCAGGCAGTGGTAGAGTTTCACTTCCTTGCCCTTTGGAGTGAGATGCCGCCATAGGACTTGCTTTGACCAGTAAACTGCTAGCAGAGGAGATGTAGTCATGTCCCAACAGCAGCTTCGTGGTGAAGGGCACGACTCACCACACTCCCTGCCATGGAACATTTGAGGGAGTGGCTGTCTCTTCATTCTGGGTCCTTGAGTGGCGGTGGTGCAGAGCCAAGCCCCGGCCTCCCCATGATGGGCATGTAGCATGAACATAGAATTTAGTTTTTGTGTATGCTCAGCCGGTGAGGCTTTGTGACGTTGTTTATTACTGCACCATAACCAAGCCCATACACACAGGCATTAGTGTTATCCCCATTTACTGATGATGGAAATGAGGTCTGCAAAATTCGGTAGCTTGTCCAAGGTCATGTTAGAACCGGGATTCCAATCCCTTTACTTAGCTTTAGAACCTGTGCTCTTCAACACTTGGTTCTACTGACTACTTAGTCACATTGCACTCACTATACTGTCAGATAATGATAATAGCTAACACTTGGTGAATGCTGTGTGCCAGCCCCAAAAATGTTACCTGGATGAATGAGCGGATGAGTAAAATGGATAAATGATCAAATGTAAGAACTCCAAACTGAAGTCCAAGTGGGGCATAACAATGGCAACCTAGGTCCACTTCTGGAACCGGGGGCCTGAGTAGTGGTCTGTCAGTGGGACCCTCGATCATTATTCTGGAGTCAAACTTTTGTTGTTGCTTTCTGTGTTTCTCATACACTCCCAGATCATTTTGTTTTAGGGTCCCTGAACCACAGAGTCAGAGAGGTGCACTGTCAAGTTTCAGATTCTCACGATCAAGGTGAACTGAGAAAGTGCCATACAGCCTTTCCAAACAGCAACTTCCTCATCTAGCGCAGGGACTTGACGGTTATTGTGGGAGTTTAACCAGATATTGCACAATGCCTAGATTAACCAAACATACCTGTTATCATCACACCAATACTGGCACTTAATGTATGGTGCTAGTGACAACCCGAAGGAATGCTACATTCTGTTGCTAAGGCTCAGATCCCATGACTCTACTTCCCACGTCACCTCAGGCAGGCAGAGACGTACCAGCAATTAGGCAAGTTGAGGGTGATGCTGGCCTGGGTGTTGGACTCAAACTTCATGCAGCCCAGTGTCCCCAAGCAGATGTAGAGGATGATGACAAGGGACATCCCCAAGTACAGAACAAAAGAAAACTGTTGTGGATGCTTCATCTGATTTTTGAGAGGCAGAACCTAAATGTGAAAGGAGGTTGAGAAAGAAGAGGTAGTCAGAAGCGTAGCCTCTCGTGAAGGAGCAGGCTTCCCCCACAGATACAAATGTCCTTCTCCAGATGGCTCAGGGTCAGGAAGGGACACGCTCTTTTTTTATTTTCTTCCACTCTCTACTGTGGAATGCTCTAGTCCAGCTGCACTAATGAGTACATTCACACTCAGTCTTCAAGGCTTAGTGTAGTGCATGGAGTGTTTATGCCCAGGACAGATCTGATTTTCCCTTCCACCAGGAGAAGATCATACCCTGCACTTTTCATAAATATTTTAAGACATCTGGAACAACTGGATTCCCCGGAGTGCACCAGGGGCCCTTCATACAAGCCCAACATCCCTCTTACCATACCAACACCTTCAAATGTGCAAATGGCTGCACCAAAGAACAATAAGATGGTCTTCCAGTTTGCCATCAAGGGGAGGCTTCTGGGATCTGGAATCTCCTGAAAGGAAAGAGAAGAAGGGCATTGGTTTTACCATGGTATAGGAGTCATCCTCAAACTTTTCCTGGTAGAACGTGGTGCCACATCTGCCATCATGGGTATCATGAGCACCCATGAGATAACTACAGCTGAATTAGCCTTCTTAACTTTAAAAAAGTTCTTGGGGCACCTGGGTGGCTCAGTCAGTTAAGCAACCAACTTTTTTTTTAAGATTTTATTTCTTTATTTGACACACATACACAGAGAATAAGCATGGGAAGCAGCAGAAGGAGAGGGAGAAGCAGGCTCCCCACTGAGCAGGAAGCCTGATTCAGGGCTCCGTCCCAGGACTCTGGGATCATGATCCGAACCATAGGCAGGCACCCCACTCAGTACCCAGCTGAGCCACCCAGGTGCTGATGCATCCCACTCTTGGTTCCAGCTCAGGTCATGATCTCAGAGTCCTGTGATTGAGCCCCATGTCAGGCACCACACTCTGTTGGGAGTCTCAAATCTCTCTCCTCACCCTCTGCCCCTTCCCCTCTCGTGCTTTCTCTCTCTGTGTGTGTCTCACATAAATAAATAAATCTTTAAAAAATGTAAAAAGCTCTTTCTTTTTATTGTGGTAAATTACACATTGCATAAAATTTACCCTTTTAAACATTTTTAAGTGTACAATTCAGTGATGTTAAGTAAATTCTCAGCGTTGTGAAACCCTCACCTCCATCCGTCTCCAGAACTTTTCCATCCGCCCAAATTGAAGCTTTCTATTCATGAAATAATAACTCTTTTTTATCCTTTATTGCCCCTATTCTACATTGTTCCTATGAATTTGATAACGTTAGGTACCTCAGAGAGTGCAATCATATAATCCCTGTCCTTTTGTGACTGGCTTATTTCGCTGAGCATAATGTGTTTAAGGTTCATCCATGCTGCAGTGTAGATCAGAAGAACATTCCTTCTTAAGGAATGCTTTCCAAAAAAAACCCCCCCAAAACAACAACAACAACAAAACAAAAAAAGCCAAAAAACAAAAAAAAACATCACATTTTGGTTAACACATCTTTACATGTGGGCAAAGTGGGACCAAGAGAGGAGAAGGGCATTGCCTAAGGCTACTCTACAATACAGTGGCCCAGCCAGGATGAGAACTCAGGTCTCCTGTCTTCCCACTCTCCAGTGCCTCTTTCTGATCACTTCTACTATAGCAGCAACATGCATGCAGAGAGAATGGCTATTTTAATAGACTCCTATGGCAGAATAATGGCTCTTTCCCAAAGATGTCCGTGTGCTAGTCCCTGGAACCTGTGAATATGTTATATTACATGGCAAGGGAGAATTAAGTTTTCAGACTGAATTCAGGTTGCTAATCAGCTGACTTTAAAAGAAGACTATCTTGGGTCATCTGGGTGGGTCCAATGTAATAACAAAGGTCTTTAAAAATGGAAGAGGGTATCAGAAGAGAGAACTACAAAGATGGTGGTGTGGGAAAGACTCAGCTTTACATTGCTGACTTTGGAGTTGGACGGCATATATATAAGCCAAGGCATGTGGGCAGCCTCTAGAAGCTGGAGCAGGCAAGAAAACAGCTTGTCCCCATAAGCTTACAGCAAGAAACCCAGCCCTGCTGATACCTCGACTTTATCCCAGTGAGTCCTCCAGAACTGTAAGATAAATTTGTGTTATTTTAAATGGCTAGATTTGTGATAATATGTTACAGGAGCAATAGGAAACTAATACAGCCCCAAAGACTTTCAGATTCAAAAATGAAGCTATAATGGTAGAATTTCAAGGCCTGTGATAGTAGCAAAGCATGGACTTCGGAGGTAAACTAATGGGAATTAGCCAAAAATTACCTTTTGTTTATCAGTTTTCTTGTCTCTGAGCTAAGAACTTAGAAAATACAGAATATATAAAATAGTAGCACTGGAAGCACTCAATGAATTAATATGTTAAGAATGTGACACCAAGTGGGTAAAATTTCTTTATTATGCATGCATTCCTTGCCAATCTTCCACTCTTACAGCTTTCGTTGGTTCTTCATTGAGGTTTATCTCCCTGAATGAATGTGACCTCCATGAGAGCAGACATGCCACCAATTTCCCCTACCACAGAATCCCAGTGCCTTGCACCAGGCCTGGATCATAAGAGGTGTTCGATAGCTAATTGTGGAATGACTCACTGTTATCCAGCATGATGATGATGATGATGTTGACTAGCTCTTCCAGCTTGTGGGGCCGAAGCATTCATGGGTGTCACTTCAGCAGGTCACCTTCCTCACCTTCACCTGCCCATGATACTAACCTTCCCCAGGAGTCTCAGAACCCCTTCTGCTGTCAGTTTCAGGCACAGACCTGTATGATATACTCAAAGATCGGAGCCATGCTCCGCAGGGTGGTGATGTGGGCCAGCATCGAGAAGATGGAAAGCATCACGAGGTTCTGGATAAACACCAACAGGACCAGGAAGGGCAGGATTGTCAGCATGTAGAAGCAAATGTCTAGGATGGGGGTCAGCACCAGGATCTTCCTGGGTTGGCAGTTGTTGGAGATCATGTGGATTTCTTCTACCACCTGTTGTAGACAGAATGAGGGGAAGTGTAGTTAGAATTGTCGGATTAAATACAAAAGGCCCAGGTAAGTTCCATTTCAGATAATTAACAAGTAACTTTTCATAAGCATGTTCCAAATATTCCATAGGACATACTCATAGTAAAAAAAAAAATGGCTGGGGGTAGAGGGATGGGAAAGTCTGGTGGTGGGTACTGGGGACATCTAAAGCGTGGAGCACTGGGTGTGGGGAATGGGGAATGAATCTTGGAATACTGGAAAAAAAATTTAAGTAACAATAAAAATAAATAAATAAATAAATTGCTGTGTTTATCTGAAATTCCAATTTAACTGGGTGTTATATCTATATATTTTTTGCCAAATCTGATAACCCCAACTGTGGTGCCCATGACTGTGAAATAAAAAACCCATAGAATCTTAAAATCTCCTTTGGTCATCTCACCCAACCTCTTCTCTGTCCAGTGGTTTCCTTTCATACACTCAGAGAATCGGAGTTGATTACACAAGACTATCTTCTCTATCCTTACCTAGCCCTAAAAGACAGAAAGCTCTCAGAAAAATCCATCTGTTTGACTTTCACCTAAAACCTTGCTATAGTTCTGGCTGTTGGAATGCACAAAACAAAGTATGCTTCCTCTATTCCATGAATCCAAGAAAGAACGCTAACTTGATTCCTAATGACTCTTGGGAATGCAGTGAGGGTAAGATTGCAGCTGGTTTTTCTCATATTTGTTAGTCATCTTCTATGTGACAACCCTGAGATACCTAAAGTGAATTTCACCAATACTTTTCAGGGTAAAAATTCTTAGTTATTTCTGATTGGACAGGATTGCAAACCTCTCTTTCCATCCTGGCTACACCCCTCAGATGTTGCTTTGGCTTTTCAATAATCCTCTTAACAAGTGAGTTCCAGGGCTGAGAGAACTCTATGTAGTCCGAACAGGGATGACAAAGGAGACCTTCTCCTCCCAATATCTGAACACTATACTTCTGCTAATGAAGCCCTAGCACAGGATGTCTTCTTTTCTCCCATTCTGCCTAGAAGAATCCTCTTTACCTGTTGTAAGTTGTCTGCCATAAACATGAAATAAACGCCACAGAATCCCAGTTGGGTGGTGATTAATAAGAAGCTGACAGTGTACCTGAACAGGAAAAGAAGAGACAGAGGGAGAAAACAAATTACTTTTTAAACTGTATTTATTTTTGGTTTTTAAAATGACTATTTCTGCTGTTATTATTTTTAATACTCTGCTACATTGTTTTTACTTTAAAAATTTTCAAGCCCACAGAAACCACTGAAAGACTGGTATAATTAACATCACTATGTCCTTTAACTAAAGATGCCAATTGTTGACTTTTGGCCCTGACTGCATTATGTAAGTATGTATTTGTATATGAATATATGCATCCATCCACTCACACATGCATTCTTTTTCAGAAGCACTTGAAAATCAGTTGCAGATATCATAATATTTGAACATTAACTCCCTGTGCATATCCGTCTTGAAACTATGATATTCAGAAAATCAGCTTCAGTGTCCTCAAATATACAAATATATACTCCATATTTAAAATTACCCAATTGTTTCCAAAATATCTTTTAAGTTCTTAAGTATTTTTTGGATTCAGGATCGAATCGAGGTTTACATATTGCATGTGGCTGTATCTCTGGTCTTTATCCATGTAGACCAGCCCTGTGAACACCCACAGTCTTTGATCTTCCATGACATTGGCTTTTGGAGGAAATACTCCGGACAATTGTCTTGTAGAATGTCCCTCACTGTGGACTTGGATGACTGCTTCCTCATGATCCGATTCAGTTAAAATATGTCTGATAATCGTACCAGAATGGTGGTGTTTGATATTCTTCCATCGTATTGGGAGGCCCACGGTGTCCCGAGGCTCCATCGCGATGATGACTGTCAGATCACTCAACTGCAAATGCACTTTCAACCTTGTTATAATCTGGAAGTAAATCTTTGAGATGAATATCTCACTCCTCTCCAACCAACGGTTGTAACCATTATTGTTGACCCTTGTATTTCATCGGTAACAGAGTGATGGTTTCCTCATTTTATCTGGCATTTTTTCTAAATATATCAGTTGGCACTTAAGAAAGTATATTCTTCCTCCTTTTGGTATCAACAAAAATCTCACATTAATTTTTAAAATTTAGTATATTATACCCCATTATTTTCATTATTCTTTTGTATTCTTAAATCGTCCCAAATCTGGAGATGCATTTATTGTTTAAGGGAACAATAATATGATCAGTTTGGACAAGATTGGGTACATTCAGGGTAGTATGGCCTTAGGTCGGTGGTTTTCAAAGTTGGGGTGCAGTACCACTTGCATCAGAATTACCTGAGGTTGGTGCAAAAAATACAGAATCCTGACTCTCATATCATCCTATCAAATCAGAATTTTGTATCTTGTGAGACCAGAATAGAGATGTTTTCTCTTTATTATGGAAATTTTCAAACATATACAAAAGTAATGACAATAATTCATGACTCTTCATGTGCCATTCCCAGCTTCAACAGTTCCTTTTGCCAGTCCTCTTCTATCTATCTCTCTATGCCACCAAATACACTTATTTGTTGGAGTATTTGTAGCAAACTAGAGATTTTAAGGCTCTTATCTGTAAATAATTCCATATACAACTGTAATGGATAAGGACTTAATATATATATACAATATATATACATATATACAATGGCATTTTGAAGTATACACATATTTATCTATCTATCTATATCTATTTATCTATCTATTTATCTATCTCCAAAATGCCATTATCATCCCTTGCAAAATTAGTAATAATTTCTTTAAGTCATTTAATGATAGTCCATATTCAGATTTCCCTTTCTTTTTCTTTATTGTTACTTAAATTAAATTTTTTTTCCCAGTGTTCCGAGATTCATTCCCCATTCCCCACACCCAGTGCTCCACGCTTTAGGTGTCCCAGTACCCTCCACCAGGCTCTCCCATCCCTCTACCCCACTCCCTCCAAGTCCCTCAGTTTGTTTCTGTGTCCAAAGTCTCTGTTGTTTCGTTTCTCTCCCTGGATTACCCTACTTCCCATTTACTTTCCTTCTCCTACTGTCCTCTAGGTTACCCCTCATGCACCACAAGTAAGTGAAACCATGTGATACTTGACTTCTCAACTTGGCTTATTTCACTGAGCATAATCTTGCTACAAAAGTTGGATATTCATCCTTTCTGATGGAGGCGTAGTATTCCATTGTATATATGGACCACATCTTCTTTATCCATTCATCTGTTGATGGGCACCTTGGCTCTTTCCACAGTTTGGCGATTGTGGCCATTGCTGCGATGAACATTGGGGTACATGTGGCCCTTCTTTTCACTACATCTGTATCTTTGGGGTAAATGCCCAGTGGTGCAATTGCAGGGTCATAGGGTAGTTCTATTTTTAATTTTTAAAGAAATCTCCACACTGTTTTCCAAAGTAGCTGCACCAGCTTACATTCCCACCAACAGTGTAAGAGAGTTTCCCTTTCTCTGCAGCCTCTCCAACACTTGTTATTTCCTGACTTGTTAATTTTGGCCATTCTGACTGGTGTAAGGTGGTATCTCACTGTGGTTTTGATTTGAATTTCCCTGATAGCTAGTGACGCTGAACATTCTTTCATGTGTCTGTTAGCCATTTGTATATCTTCTATGGAGAAGTGCCTCTTCATGTCTCTTGCCCAGTTTTTGATGTGTTTATCTTCTTTTTGGGTGTTGAGTTTGAGTAGTTCTTTATAGATATTGGATACCAGCCCTTTGTCTGTAGTGTCATTTGCAAATATCTTCTCCTATTCTGTGGTTGCCTCTTTGTTTTGTTGACCATTTCCTTTGCTGTACAGAAGCTTTTTAGTTTGATGAAGTCCCAGAAGTTCATTTTCGCTTTTGTCTCCTTTGCCTTTGGAGACGTGTCTTGAAAGAACTTGCTGTGGCCGATGCCAAAGAGGTTACTGCCTATGTTCTTTTCCAGGATTTTGATGGATTCCTGCCTCACATTGAGGTCTTTCATCCATTTCGAGTTTGCCTTTGTGTGTGATGTAAGAGAATGGTCTAGTTTCATTCTTCTATATGTAGCTGTCCAATTTTCCCAGCACCGTTTATTGAAGAGACCGTCCTTTTTCCACTGGATATTTTTTCCTGCTTTGTCAAAGATGATTTGCCTGCACATAGATTTGTGGGTCCATATCTGGACTCTCCACTCTGTTCCATTGGTCTATTTCTCTGTTTTTGTGGCAGTACCATGCTGTCTTGGTAATCACAGCTTTGTAATAAAGCCTGAAGTCAGGTAGCAAGATGCCCCCAGCTTTGCTTTTCTTCGTCAGCAATTCCTTAGCGATTTGGGGTCTTTTTTGGTTCCATATAAATTTTAAGATTGTTTGTTCCAACGTTTTGAAGAATGTTGGTGGAATTTTGATTGGAATGGCATTGAAAGTATAGATTGCTCTGGGCAGTATAGACATTTTGACAATGTTTATTCTTCTGATCCATGAGCATGGAATGCTCTTCCATCTTTTTGTGTCTTCTTCAATTTCTTTCATGAGTGTTCTGTAGTTCCTCGAGTACAGATCCTTGACT
>PITA01031368.1:0-15303 GCA_004023965.1 Spilogale gracilis
ATTGGCCACAGCAACTTCTTTCAAGACACGTCTCCAAAGGCAAAGGAGACAAAAGCGAAAATGAACTTCTGGGACTTCATCAAAATAAAAAGCTTCTGTACAGCAAAGGAAACAGTCAACAAAACAAAGAGGCAACCCACAGAATGGGAGAGGATATTTGCAAATGACACTACAGACAAAGGGCTGATATCCAAGATCTGTAAAGAACTACTCAAACTCAACATCCAAAAAGAAGCTGAAGACATCAAAAAATGGGCAAGAGACATGAAGAGGCACTTCTCCGAAGAAGATATACAAATGGCCAACAGACACATGAAAAAATGTTCATTGTCACTAGCTATCAGAGAAATTCAAATCAAAACCACACTGAGATACCACCTTACACCATTCAGAATGGCCAAAATTGACAAGTCAGGAAACAACAAGTGTTGGAGAGGCTGCGGAGAAGGGGGAACTCTCTTACACTGTTGGTGGGAATGCAAGTTGGTGCAACCGCTTTGGAAAACAGTGTGGAGATTCCTTAAAAAATTAGAAATAGAACATCCCTATGACCCTGCAATTGTACTACTGGGCATTTACCCCAAAGATGCAGATGTAGTGAAAAGAAGGGCCATATGTACCCCAATGTTCATTGCAGCAATGGCCACAGTTGCCAAACTGTGGAAAGAGCCAAGGTGCCCATCAACAGACGAATGGATAAAGAAGAAGTTTTACATATATACAGTGGAATACTATGCCTCCATCAGAAAGGATGAATATCCAACTTTTGTAGCAACATGGACTGGATTGGAAGAGATTATGCTGAGTGAAATAAGCCAAGTAGAGAAAGTCAAGTATCACATGGTTTCACTTACTTGCAATGCATAAGGGGTAATATAGAGAACAGTAGGAGAAGGAAAGTAAATGGGAAGTAGGGTAATTCAGGGAGAGAAATGAAATAAGAGACTTTGGACACAGAAACAAACTGAGGGACTTGGAGGGAGGGGGTGGAGGGATGGGAGAGCCTGGTGGTGGGTACTGAGGGCACCTATTGCATGGAGCACTGGGTGTGGGGAATGGGCAATAACTCTTGGAACACTGAAAAAAAAATTTTTTTAATTGTAAAATTAAAAAAAAAAAAAAACAGGTAAAGAAAGATCCTGAAATATTGTGCTAAACTTTACCTCATTACTCATGATGCCTCAGCTCCCATTGTCTCAAATAGAAATCACGTCTTCTCAGTTACTTATTTGACACGATTATAGCGGGAAAGCTTTATATTAAAGTTTCGCTACTTTATATACATGCGCTCAAGCCTCCAAAACTTTACCTCATTACTCATGATGCCTCAGCTCCTATTGTCTTCTCAGTTACTTATGTGACACAATTATAGTGGGAAAGCTTTATATTAAACTTTCGCTACTTTATATACATGCGTTCTAGCCTCCAAAACCAGGTAAGATGGCAGCAAACCCTTGTGGAGATCAAGTGAAGGTGAGGCTCCAAGTTCGGAACCTAAGGCACAACACAGGAAAGTTATTTCTAACACTAAGAAATAACTATGTATCAAGGGTAGAATCTATGGTAGGTGGCTTGGTCTGTCTCTAATGTTGAATGCATATTTTTCCACCCTCTCTGGAAGATCCAGCTGGTGACACCAACAGTGCCAACTGCTGCCTCTTGATTCTATCATTACCATTCTACCATTAAGCATACATAAAACAAACATGCCAAACACTTTTGTCTTTGAGTTTCTAAGAAGAGTGAAACCTCCATTTTCCATCATTTTCTTTGCTTCACTTTCCTTCATGCCACTTAATAACAGGTGCTGCACTCAGTTTTTTCTTTGTCCCTCTGAAATGTAAGCTTCAGAAGGGTAGAGATGTTTGACATCATATTCACTGCTGTGTCCCCTGCTCCTGGTAAAAGGCCCAGTACATAGTAGGTGTTAAATCAATATTTGTTAAATGAATAAATGGGTGACCCTGTTATCCACTTCTCTACCTATGATCCCAGAGGTAATTTACTAAGGCCATACTGACATCACAGGTGTCATCAAAGGACTTCCACTGTAGTTACAGTCTACAGAGAGTTAGCTGACAGGAAATAGTGGATATGGAACTCCTCCCCTTCCTACTGCCCTAAATTTCAGTAAAGGGGTATGGGGAAAATGGAGGAGGAGAAGTTAAAGATTCCTTCAGAAGACTTCAATGTCTGCTTACTCTTGATCCAGTCTTCACTCGTCTTAGTGTAAAATAGTTGCCTACAAGAAAAGTGAATGGACCTTGATAAAGGGCTGGTCATCCAAAACTGACACTGAAGGTTCAGAATGATGCCTTGGCTCCCAGCCATCTCCTCCAGTGCAACACATGAAGGGTTGATGTCCATGCAGGGGTGCTGTTTCATACTGTCCATCAAGCTAGAAGCACTGCTCCCTACAACTGCTAAGACCACAACTGCCCTTGAAAGACACTAAGGTTATCACATGTCACTTTGTGTACCCAAAGAATGGGTACTGCCTCATTTAATTCTCACAATACTCCTAAGTGCTACTTTCAGCCAAGGAAACCTATGTTTTAGAGAGTCACCGAGTTGGAGCTGGAAGGTAAACCTTGCCTCATCTCTCACTGCCCCTCCCCTTGCAAGTTCTACTTCGGTCTCAACTAATTACAGCTCCCAGGTGCTAAGTTCTGCTATTCTTTCCATTTTACAGAAGGATGTCAAGCTCTATGAAGCTCAAATGACTTGCCCAGTACAACACAGTGTGGGGAAGAGGGCAGAGGGGACACCCCAAAACTACACTCTTAATTACTTCACTACAGGACTTTCAAATGTCTCCTCACATAGAAGCTAGCAAAAAGAATACAACAAGTACTTGTATAGCATTTTAACATTCTAAAACTGTTGTGCACACAGTATCCCATTCTATTTGAACAACTTCTCCCACAGTCATTATGTTGGGCTAGGGATGAAAGCGCATATAAAATGACTATGTAAGAAGCACCAGACTTACTCTTTCATACAATAAACAGAAAAAGCAGCTGAAGTAATCATTACTATTTGCCTCTTTCAGTATGGACTGGTAGAGGTGGGAGACCATAGTGAAGAAAATGGGAAACTTCTCCAATCCCTCTTTATTTGCTCTCTACCTTGTAGAAGTTTCACATCCATAGTTGACTAGTTTGTCTCCTGAGTTCCAGATAAAGTGTAATTTAAGCAGGAAATTCCCAAACACACACAGCATCCCTGCATCATGTTACACTAGGCTAAATCTAGGCTATACCAACTGCTGATGAAGAAGTTAACCGTGTCTAAAGACTTTTCAGCTGGTGTTTTTCAAAAGTGCCATCACACCTGCTGTTTTGATTTGGAAATACTCTCTGGGCAAAAAGTACCTGACTTTTCATTGACTGGGGGCTGAAATTGGTGGTCAGGGTTTATTCTTATAACTACAACCCTAAGATTCACCTTTCAGAAAGACACCATCAGAAAATGTTCATGGTACCATAAATTTATTCCATCACGTCTAGAGAAAGTCTTAAAATACCAATTTCTTCCATAATTATGATTCCTCCACTACTATGAAGAGGGGTTCAAAATGTGTTAAAAGTCTTCTCTGGGCAGCTGAAGCCCATCTGACAAAGCACAGCCAGTGCATTGCTTCGTTCTTCTCCCCTATGTATGCATCCTGCAGAAAGGCAGTTGTGTTATAATCAACAGATATTAGTTTAGCAAATGATTTTCATATATATTTCCCATGGTCTGGGCAAAAAGACAGTTATTCTAGGGCAGACAGTGTCAAGCCCACTGCAGAGATCCTTGTGACAGCAACAAAAATGTGTTGCTGGTTCTGGAAGTCATGGATACAATTAGGCTGTAATGAGGCTTCTGGAATTGGTCTCATGGACACTGAACGTCTAACAGAAGAGGATGTGTGGGAGAGAGGATGTGTATCAGGCTAGGATATCAAAGAACAAAAAGATAGACATTTTACTTCTAGGGAATCAGATTTTTTTTAAAAAAACCACTTGTGAAGCGTCTGTTGTGAGATTTTTGTTTTGCATAGGGGATGACCATATGAGGCTTGCTTACACTCCCACCCTTGAACACTGGACTCCAACCGTTCCTACTTGTAATTCCCAGAGCAAACCAGCCTCTCATTGCTCCCTGACCTTTGCATATGTGAGTTTCTCTATATGGACTGGTTTTTTCCACCCCTCTTCATATCCTGAGTCAGGTTATTTCATCCTCCCAGTCTTGGCTTTGAGAAAGCCTCAGAAAGCCATTCGGGACCCTGCTAACTCCACACCATGACTGAAGGGAAATGACTTACATTCTGTATTCTAATAGTCTTGTTTGCTTGTCTTTTTCTACCTGCGAGCTCTAATTGAGGGGTGGTGTCGGGTTTACCATTACTTTCCCTGAGCCTAACATACTACCTGGCACATAGTAATAATTCAACAAATAGTTAAAAAACAATAGATAAAATAAAAGACAGAACTTAACTGATCATAGTATTCATCATTCTTCATTAGGGCACTAAGACTTTTGCTGAAGCAAATAGGAAAATAAGTCAGTTGATGAGCTCTGTGGGGTTGAAGCAGAGATCTATCTGTCTTCTGAAGTCTGAGCTCAGAACAGTAAGGTTGAGACCTCCATGTGGCTAGATCACTGGTGACACAGGAAACAATCAGTCTAGAGTAAACTACAGTGAGAAACCCAATTGGGAAATGCAAGTTGGGAAAACAGAACTTGGTTTATAGACAAAGGATGGATTCATACTAACTTAAAAAAAAATTTAGCTCATTGTTAAGAGCTTTACTGAACACAGAAATATACTATAATAAATATTTTGTAATAATACACATATTCCAAATACATTTATTTTTTAAAGATTTTATTTATTTTTTTGACAGAGAGAAACACAGCTAGAGAGGGAACCCAAGCAGGGGGAGTGAGAGGGGGAGAAGCAGGCTTCCTGCTGAGCATGGAGCCCAATGTGGGGCTCAATCCCGGGCAGCTGCTCAATGACTGAGCCACCCAGGCACCCCCCAAATACATTTATTCTTAAAGTAACAGAATAACTGAAAAAGATGTACATCTTAGTCCATTATTGAAAAATTGTTTTGCTGTCCTTATAAAATACCCAGCAGAAATGACCACATTAATGTGTTAAAAATTATCCAAACCACATATATTCAGCACATTAGAACTTTTTTGTGTGTCAATTTCTAAGCCAAGCCAAGATGTATGTAGACATCTCATTCAACCTTACTGACTGTTCTGTAATATCACTCTAACTATGACTTATAAGTTAAATAAATTCCCCTTAGTCATTCAGTCAGTAGTAGTAGAACCATGATTCAGGTTTAAATGGGTCTGGTCCAGGGTCATCTGGGTGGCTCAGTCAGTTAAGGGATCTAACTTGGTTTCAGTTCAGGTCATGATCTCAGGGTCCTAGGGTGGAGCACCTCTTCAGGCTGTGTGCACAGTGGGAAGTCTGCTTGGGGACTCTCTCACTCTTCCCCTTACCCCCTCCCAGTCACACACTCTCTCACTTTTTCCCTTTCTCAAATGAGTAAAAAAATCTTTAAAAAAAAAATTTTTGTCTGATCCAAATGATGAGATTTCATTATTTTTTATGGCTTCGTAATATGCCATTATATATACCGTACACCTGAAACTAATATAACATGGTATGTTAATTGTGCTGGAATTTAAAAAATAAATAAATAACTGTATACGATCCAAAGACCATACTCTTAATCACTGCATTATTCTATCTCTACCAAAACTGGGATATGGGTCCCTATTTATATTAAATATTTAGGTAAACCAGGTAAGCATGTCCTACTACTACATATTAATGTAAAACATGCTTTATACATACCCACTGTAACCATTGAATTTATAGTGTTGAAGGGCAATGTTATCTGGATCAGAGTTTTAGGCCAAAAAAGTAAGTGGCAACCTTCTGGCCAAATAAGAGAGATGATTTTGTTTTGATGTCTGTTTTTACTCATAATCCAGATCGATGCAAATAAATTGAAGTAAATTATACCCATACACATTAAAAACTCAAGAGGTTACCTTACAAGAAATCGAATTCTAATAATAACTGACAATTCTTTGTTAGGTTCTCTCAAAAAAATGTACACTAACTTCCCAATTCTATTAAATATTCCTTTTAAGGCACCACTGTATTGACCATTCTCTGGTTTCTAAGAAGATTTAAAATCTGAGGAACTACATCTCAACATAAACATGTTATGCTTCTACTCAAGATTATTTGTTCTTTTTCTTAGAATCTTTAAGTATACTAGGAGTCACTTGCTTCCTAAAAGTACCATTGACCACAGAAAAGCTAGATACATATATCCAAATTCACTCCTTAGGTCATCAGTTATATTTAGTAACTTTCCTGGGAAATGACTAATATTAGATTTCCAGTTACCAGATGTTCCTTCATTTCTTATGATGTGATCTTTTTTTGAGTCTTAACTTGTTACTGAAGAAAATCTGTGATTAGCTGCATACTTGTGATCTCACTAGTTTTCTACTTCTTTCTGCTCTCTCTAGAGCTCAAAGATGAGTTAATTTCATGGAACATTTTTGAATGCAATCAGATAGAAGGATCCTTATGGGGAAAGGATTAATAATAATACCTCCTCCTATTTATATGTCAAGCCATCAAAGTCAAAAACCATCCTCATCAATGAATATAATTGACTACTTAAGTAGCATGCACTGTCTCATGTAACTCGTAAGCTTGTAAACCAAGGCTCCCCAGAGATTATATTCTAAAACCAATAATATATCGTATTTAAAAAAAAAAAAAAACTTTACAAATCTATCAGCTACTTTTCCAGAAGCCTCCTAAAGTGTGGGTAAAGTAATAGGCTGACAGTGAGTAATATGAATCAATTAACTCTTACACGGAACAAATTTAAATATCCTTTAAAATTTGGTGTATAATGTACAGAATCACAATGGTGTTTATGTAGTTTTGTACAGGACTATAGTGCTATCAAGAATATCACATTGCTGTTGGAAGATTGATGGGTGCACTTATATCCCAACTATTTCTCTTCAACCCAAGGGCAATGTCCAAAAGAGCCTTAGGAAGGATTCCTACCTATAAAGGGGTTCATAGAATTCTACAAAGCCAGGACAATTGATTAAAAATTTCTCTCCCAGTTAAAGTTAACCCTTTGAATTTGTCTTCTAGTGGAAACACTGTTCCTTGACAGTTACTAAGACACAAACAGGAGTTCACTTTCTCCCAGAATATACCAAGAAGTCTACTCCCAGGGGTCCCCATTGCTAAGGAGAACAATGATCTATACAGTTCATGGTCCTGTAGTCTCTCGTGACTTCCCACCCAAGACTGGCAATACACAAAGTGCTGAGACACCTGCTGTGTATGAAAGATCATTCATTGGGTCATGCTTTTCCAACTCTCTCACCTGATATTAAGCATATACTGCCCTTTCAAGTTTCAAACCTCAGCAAGTCCCTATACATCCCTCTCTCTATAGTTAGAAAATACCAGTATGAGTCATACACCTCACACACACCATAAATCTACTATATTGCCTCAAAAATGCAATATCCCCCTCCCCTAAAATGCAGTTCCCCTGACATTATCAAACACTACTTAAATAGTCAAAAATTCTTGCCCAGGGGCGCCTGGGTGGCTCAGTTGGTTAAGCAACCACCTTCGGCTCAGGTCATGATCCCAGAGTCCCACATCAGGCTCCCTGCTCAGTGGGAAGCCTGCTTCTCCCTCTCTCACTCCCCCTGCTTGTGTTCCCTCTCTGGCTGTATTTCTCTCTGTCAAATAAATAAAATCTTTAAAAAAAAAATTCTTACCCATACAAAAGCTAACAAGGTCTCTACAAAGCAAATGTGTATGCAGTCATACACTCGCTTGTGGTCTTGTTTCATCTAATTCTCAAAAAGAGCAACACATCATCGACACTTGAGAACAAGAACCTTATCTGCCTGACTTGTTCATCACTTCATCACTCTATGCACATTGTTTAAGGGGAGGTACTGCAGATATAATCAGTGAGTAAGTTTGATGGCTTTCCAGAACTTCTACTGCCGCCACTACCACCAAGACAATATAACTTGAAGGATGACAGTGAAGTTGCTAAGGTCTTCAAAGTCCAAGAAAAGGCAACAAAAACATGTCACAAAGGTCTCCTAACTGTGGGTGAATGCAACACTTGCTTTATTTGCACACCACTGAGCTGTGTGCAGATGGGAGATCACCAAAACAGTACTTGAACCTCTGGGTCTTCTGCCCTGGGATGGCCACTACCACGGTTCAGAGGGACTCTAAACAACTATTCTGCTTGAGCTCTCTCCCTGCTCTCTTGCCTGACCAAGTGTCCACTATAAGTCAAAAAGTCCCTGCAAGAGGAGACATGAACAGACACTTCTCCATGGAAGACATACAAATGGCTAACAGACACATGAAAAAATGTTCATCATCATTAGCTATCAGGGAAATTCAAATGAAAACAACATTAAGATACCACTTTATACCAGTCAGAATGGCCAAAATTAATAGGAGAGGAAATCACAAGTGTTGGAGAAGTTTTGAAGAAAGCGGAACCCTCTTACACTGTTGGTGGGAATGCAAGTTGGTGCAGTCACTTTAGAAAACAATCTGGAGATTCCTCAAAAAATTAAAAATAGAGTTACCGGGCACCTGGATGGCTCAGTGGGTTAAAGCCTCTGCCTTCAGCTCAGGTCATGATCTCAGGGTCCTGGGATCGAGGCCCACATCAGGCTCTCTGCTCAGCAGGGAGCCTGCTTCCTCCTCTCTCTCTGCCTGCCTCTCTGCCTACTTGTGATCTCTCTGTGTCCAATAAATAAATAAAATCTTAAAAAAAAATAGAGCTACCATATGACCCTGAGATTGCACTACTGGGTATTTACCCCAAAGATACAGATGTAGTGAAAAGAAGGGCCATATGTACCCCAATGTTCATTGCAGCAATGGCCACAATCGCCAAACTGTGGAAAGAACCAAGGTGCCCTTCAACAGACAAATGGATAAAGAAGATATGGTACATATATACAATGGAATATTACATCTCCATCAGAAAGGAAGAATAACCAACTTTTGTAGCAACATGGAGGGGACTGGAGGAGATTATGCTGAGTGAAATAAACCAAGCAGAGAAAGTCAAGTATCATATGGTTTCACTTACTTGTGGAGCATAAAGAGTAACATGGAGGACAGTGGGAGAAGGAAAGGAAATGTGAACTGGGGCAAGTCAGAGAGGGAGATGAAGCATCAGAGACTTTGGGTTCTGAGAAATAAACTGAGGATTTTGGAAGGGAGGGGAGTAGGGAGAGCCTGGTGGTGGTTATTAAGGGCGTGAATTGCATGGAGCATAAACAATGAATCTTGGAACACTGACAAAATAAAATAAATTATTATTATACATATAAATAAATAAATTAATTAATAATAAACAAATAAAAATTTCCTGCAAGAAAACTTGCCTGGGCACCCCCAGTGTTCACAAAATGAGTACCTTTCCAATGTCTTATGGTAGAAGCTTGTAGGAATGAGGTGAGATGCTTAGATGTCTGTGTTTTGTTAAGTTCAGCTGGTCAGAGTTTGAAATGTCAGCACTGTCAACACATATTGCTATAAACGAGTGCCAGTCTGAACATCTAATATTTCTAGCCCGGCCCAGTCCAGCATATATTAAGTAAATAGATGAATGAATGAATGAATGAATGAATGAATGAATGAATGAGTGTTGGAATGAGAGGGCCAGTGTGGCCAAAAACTAGGAAAAAAATTCTTTCCTATTGCTTTCTTTGCCTTCTGTCAATCTTTATTTCAAATTTCTGCCTTGTAACCTCTTTAAAACATCCTCCCAACTGGCCTACAGAAATTCCAAATTATCTCCCCCAAACTTGTAAATGCCGAGCTTTGGTTAGACCATATACCATTTATCTTCCCAGGAAATGGAAGAATCCCCCAGGGCCATATATCTGCATACTCATGACAGAGGGGCAAACCTTCCAGGAGATCAATCCATATATCTGACTGCATTGTAAGGGATTTACTAAGTGCAAAACAAATCATTCTTGGCGCCTGACTTTTGAAACATTTCTCTTTGTGTTTAGAGAGTGCAGTCACCCAGTCACTTGCATTCTGAGATGTGAAGTTTTGCAGATGGTTTAGTGTGTGCTCACTAAGATGGTCTTCCCCATTAACTCCTCAGCTCTCAACACATGCTGTTTCTGAGTCTGTTCTGGGCGATAATCTCATGGCCTAGCAATAGCCTAGTAGAATTAGTATTAGGTGCTTGGCTTAGCACTAAAAGATTTAGAAATATATTAACAGAAGTTCTACTAAAATGGCCCATCTGCGGAGCCGGAATGTACAGGCTTTCAGGAAACAGACACACACTCACACACACACACACACACACACACACACACACACACACACACAAAGAGAAGTGTTTGCAAAAGAGAAAGTTTCAGGAAGCGTCTTCTGCCTAGCATACTCTCTTGGACTTTGTATTCCTTTGCTGTTTTGAGTTCCCTGAGAGCAGCCTTTGAGTTAAAAATTAGAAGCCAGCATTTTATAAGGAGTACTCTCAGAACTGATAAAAGAATGAGGAAAGGAGGACTTGGTAGAAAAAAAAGTTGAATTTTAAAACAAGCAGTTGGAACCAAAATCTCAGCCAATCCCCTAAAAACCCTGCAGCTGTATGGGCCTTCAGATTTGTCTACAATGAGGCAAAAGGGTAAGGCCATTTTACCCTTGCCTCACCCCCTCACTAAATGTGCGCTGTTCTTAGAGAGAGGCTATAGTATTAAGGAAGGCAGGAATCTTTGGCAGAGGGCAGTTGCTGGGAAGGGACTCAGCTACAGGCAGACTAGGCTAATTAGGGCATGTTTCAATCTTATATGTCGGCATAGGAGTTATGCCAGCATTCCTGGAAGCTGAGGGAAAGATATAGCCTTGTCCCTGAAGGGGGAAGATGGGGAGGATCACACATTACAGCATCCTCTGCAGCTGCCGTGTCTACAGCCAGAAATATGGAACCAAAAGAACTAGTTGAGGAGTATTCTCTTCATTTTTTTAAATATCATAATGGTTTTCTTCCAATATATGACAGGAGGAGAATATTATTAGAAGAAAACTGACATCCCTGAAGATGTCACAGCTATTGACTTGAACTTTCTAGAAAGTCTTTGCCTAAGCCAAGAATCCAAATATGAACCACTAATCTATTACTGGAGAAAGAAAAGCTATGTTAATCATGGTTTAGGTACTAATAATGATCATCTCTAGTTACTCAGCATTTCTTCAAACAGAAAAGTATGTAAGTTTGTCTAAATGAACCACAAAGGTACATGAATGGTTTTGACAACTCCTGATGTTCCCTCAGGAGGATTATCCCATGGACTTCATTTTGTAGATAAAGAAGCAAAATTCCTTACTGGTGCTTTTATCAATATGCACAAAAATGTATCTGGTAAAATTACTTGTCTAGCCAAAGGACGCCAGAATTAAAATCCAGGACTCATAAAAATTTGTAGGACCAAGGAGCTTAGCTGGAATTTTTAGATTGAGCTGGCCAGACTCTGAAATGAATTTATTGAATGCATAATGCTAAAATTGCTAGCATACTGAATCCCTTGGAAATGTCCATTAATGTTATAAAGCTTTATGTTGTATCTGTAATATGGTGCTTCACAGAGATATAGAACACTTACCATAAAAAATAATACGAACTTACTTCTGAAAAGAAAAGAGTTTTATCAAAATTATAGCATCAGCTGTGTCCATGCCATTATCCTAATTCAATATTATAGTTCAAAAGATACTTCTTCAAGAAGGTTTAAACATAGTCACAATGACTTAAATGGTTTTTGAAGATTTCCAGAATCTGTAAAAATTTTTCGTGTTACTCCTCTTGAATATTATCAAAATCCTGTTGAAGCCATCACTGGCCATGATTCCAAAGCCAGTCATTTTCCTCTCTGATTGCTAGGAGTTGTAAGGAAGATGTGTGTTCACTTAGTAAGGTTTAAGACATGATTACCAGTAAAGTTGTGAAAATTCTGATTGTTGACCTCTAACCTCAAGGCTGGTATCAAATTTCCTTATTCCTTAGTTTGCAATGCACCAAAGTAGCTGGGGGACTCTTCTTAGGTCTTAACCTGTCCTGCGGGATCCATGCTCTGCTCTGGCCTCAGCCAGTGAAATGCAGGTCACCCAAGAAGGTTGGAAGTCAAACAATTGGGAAATATCCATGTCTTCATCCTTTCAAAGTCTGTTGATATAAGCTTCAGTGGCCATGAAATCACAGCCTAGGGCAGAGAAGGCAGCACCAGGTAATCATTAGGCCCTGCCTCCGTCTCTCATTCTTCACTCCCCCCTCCCTTGCTGCGCAGTCCAGCATTCTAGGCAGCGCGGTCTCTCCCTGCACTCCACACACTGCATCCCTTTCAAAACAGTGCCACGTGATGTCACTGACCCACTAGATTTATCAGGAAGGCCACCACTTCTATATGAACTCCAAGCCAGGTATTCAGGGCTCCCAGGAAGAACACAGGACAGAGAAATGAGAATTTTGTGGATCAGCCTTTTCCCAAGTAGAGGAAATTAGATAGGGAAGTACTGGGGACGGTGAATGATCCGTGCTTCCCTCCATGCCCAACCCACCAGAAATTCTGGTGGAGGTACCTGTGAATGTGAATGAAAGCCCCTCCGGGCTTTCCCTGCCTAGAATCCGAAAAGCCACTTACCCTGTGGGCGGGGGCAATATGTCCTTGGTGTGCTTATCCAAGACATAGTTCCATTTAATCCTCCTCCTGGTAATCATATCTCTGTAACTCTCATCTGAATTCCTTGATCCCTCTGCCTCAATGGTCTCAACTTCTGTGAGTTTAAGCAATCACTCTGTACCCTGCAGTAACAATACTAATCCTGTCTCTAGGGTGGGTGCAAAAGCAGTTAAAGATTTAACTGCACCACCCAACTTCCTCACTTGGGAATAATAAAAGACTGGGACCCTTGACAGGCAAAAGAGGCAAAGCCGTGAGACAGAGACTGAGAGATAGACAGAGAGACTAAGAGACTGAAACAGAGACTGAGAGACTGAGAGACTGAGAGAGAAAGACAGAGAGCCTGCGCAGAGAGAGGCAAAGGCAGAGAGAGCGAAGCAAGAGACAGAGAGCAAGAGATAGACAGAAAGAGAAACTGAGGCAAAGGCTGAGAGCCTGCAAAGCAAGAGACTGAGACAAAGAGAGACAAAGCAAGAGAGACAAAGCGAGAGAGAAACAGAGACAGAGACAGAAACAGACACAGAGAGAGAGACAGAGAGATTGAGGGAGAAAAGGAGAGAAGCAAGAAGCAAAGAGAGAAAGAGATACAGAGACAGAGAGAGACAGCAGCAGAGAGAGCAAGATAGACAGAACCAACTGTTTGCCTAAAGCTAGATTGATGTAACTAAAAAGCAAAAGATGCTTGGTTAAAATGGGATAAATGACCCATAAGCCACAGCTTCCACATCCTCTGCTTCATTAAGGAAAGTGTCTTCTGCAAGTAGGTACCACTTCTAAGGCACTGTGCTAGGTTTGAAAGGTTCTAGCTGTAAATTGGAAAATACACCTGAGCTATTAAAAATGCACTTATGGGCAAAAATACTGCAGTTGTTAACCAGATGCTTATGTGATTCCCTAAGTCTTGTTTTCATTTGCTAAAATTTATATAAATATATCGTGATAATGAAGAGGTGCCTCAGATCATGGCTCTTAGCCATAAAACAAAAACTTTTCTTTATCCCTTTATATGCCTTTGGCAGAAATGAGGCTTTCCATCCAGAAAGATAATGGGTGGCATCCATTAAATATATAAACATGAATATATATATATATAATGCCCAGATTTAGTCTGGTCTAGCGTATCGAAATTATATGCTATAATACAAAATGCAAAGAATGATAGACCAAAGTAAGGTCTATCAACAATAAGGGATGATTGTCAAATAGTATCTTTAAGATAAAGAATAGACAGCTTCAAGTGTCTGGGGACCTCTAAGGCAGGGGCTCTTTGCTTAGGTAACTTGTTGGATGCAGTTTAAGCCCTCCGTTCACTGCAGGTAAAACATTGCACCTGCAGCTAATTGCAGCCACAATTAGAGCAAGACCATTGTGGGAACAAATAGACATTTCATGTTGACGATATAAGGGGCTGGCTAGTGTTTGCCCCCACGAGAAAGGACACTGTGCCCAAACCACTCAACTTTTTTTTTTTTAACCACATAACCTCTACATTCTGTTTTTCCTTTGCAGACAGACAGAACTTAGAGAAAATAATTACTCATGCACTGGTAAAACACGTGTCATAAGAAAAACCACACACACAACCCAGTAAAGAAACTCTGTCAAAAAAGCTACTTCAAACAATGAATTCCTTAGTTACATAGATCTCCCTTGCCAAGTTAATAACTTATGATAATGGTGCAGAGAAAATTGTTGTGAGCTTGAAATTATTAGGTGAGGGTTCTTTTACCTATGGTATGTTTATCTTCTTGAATGGAGAGGTTCTTAGAGACTTATGCTTTTATTTAAGTGACATCCAAATGGACTTTCTTTCCAGACTCCGACCTTACTTCCCCCCACTACCCTTCCCCTTGGAATACCCCTCAGCCATCTATGCTTTAAAAATATAGATATTTTCTATGTAGGCATAAGCAAAGCTAGGGTTTCAGTCACCAGTGCAAAAATGCTTATAGTTAATCCAATAACTTTTCTTCATAAACCACAGCTAAGGCTTAAGAAAATAAATGTTTTTGGAGCACCTGGGTGGCTCAGTTGGTTGGGCGACTGCCTTCGGCTCAGGTCATGATCCCGGAGACCCGGGATTGAGGCACACATCGGGCTCCCTGTTAGGCAGGAAGCCTGCTTCTCCCTCTCTCACTCCCCCTGCTTGTGTTCCCTCTCTAGCTGTGTTTCTCTCTGTCAAATAAATAAATAAAATCTTTAAAAAAAAAAAGAATAAATTTTTTTGTGGTTTCATTTATATTTGATTTTTACAGAAGAAATGACTTATCTTTAAAAAATCAGAAGTCTTCCAACAAAAAAACCACTACAAGACCACCGTGAACACCCATGAAACCAGCCTGAAATGTGATATTTCCCACTTCTGGACCGCCACGAGAGACAAAGAACATCGGCAAAAAGGTAGAAACAAATTGGAGGGTCTGGAGGCTTGCCCCCAGAGACAGGGGAGTGGGGGAGGAAGCCCGCAGAGCTGAGCCATTGAAAACA
>PITA01031369.1:0-15301 GCA_004023965.1 Spilogale gracilis
CTGCTCACCAGGCTAGCCGGACCTCATCCTGCAGTGGGGTCTGCAGGCAGGTGTCCCGAGGCTCAAGCTGCCGCAGGAAGGGAAGGGCCTGGACGAGGGAAGACAAGCAGGAGATTATTTCCGCATTCCAGAAAGTGGACCGACAGAAAGTGCCCGCCCGGGCCTCCTGTGGCGATTTCTGGGAGACTTCTCATCTCCGGAGAGAGTTCTTGCCTTGGGGAGGCTACAGCAGTGGGACACAGAGACTTGGGGGTATTCTCGGCCGCTCGATCTGACCTGCAAGGCGGAGTTTATGATGCAAGTTTCTCTTCGACTCTGGGAGTTCTCTTGCACTGAGCACAGACAAAATGGCGAAGAGAACAAGGAATTTAGAGCAGTAGGTGGGAGCAGGGTCTGATTCCACAGGACTTTGGGGAAATGGGTTTTTCTGCTTGTACACGATTTCTTCATCTGTTGAGAACACATAGGATGCTTACCTTGGGGCCAAGTTCAGGGCTTGGAGTTGAAACAAATCATCTTTATTTTTTTTACTTAGCCCTGTTGAATTCACTTTATGCTCCCAATTTTACAAATAAAAACCAGAGGAGCAGAGGGTCACTTGCCCCGAGTCACGCGGCCTGGGCAGGAACAAGGAAAACTGTGACTCTGCAGGCTCAAAGCCTCCATCTCCAGCGTTCTCTGAGCAGAGGGAGAGGGGACCAGGCGGTGGGGGGGAGGGGCGGGCTCAGCTGCCTCCGGGTCAGAGGTCATTGTTTTAGGCTCTCCTCCCCCACCAGACTGGAGGCCTCTGAGGAGACAGGAGGAATCGGGGAGAACGAAAATCCTGTTTTCCAAGAGAGCTCAGGGATGCCCAACTCAGAGAACAGAGCCGGAAGAGACTAGAATTTTTGGGAGGTGGAGAGGGCTCTGTGTATGGCCCTGGGGGCGAGGGGTAGCTGGCGGGAGAGGAATTTACAGCAGGGCATGGGGAGTGGGCCCTGGCAGCTGGCTCGAAGGCCTCTGGGGGGAAGAGGACAGGCTACCGGAAGCAGCCGGGCCTCCTCAAGGAACCCGGAGTTTCCTGCATCTCCTCGGCCGTCACTCACCTCGGCTAGCTGAGCCCAGGCTGCTGCTGCTCTCCTCTCCGACGTGGGGTTCCAAGCTCCAGGACAGCCAGCCCACGCGAACAGTCCCCCTTGTTTTACCCATGTGCCCTCTGGTCATCAGGGGCTTCTAGCCTTCAGGGTGCAGAGCTCTTACCTTCCCTGACGCCAGGCAGGTGGCAGCGAACTGGGGACAATTCTAAAATAATTGTTATAATAAGGGACACCTGAGTGACAGAGTGGTTTGTGTCTGAATCTTGATGTCAGCTCAGTTCTCGATCTCACGGTTACGAGTTCGAGCTCAGTGTGGAGCCCACCTAAAAATATATATATACTAAGACAGCCTAATGATGATAAAGTGCCGTAGATTTAACAGTGGTTAGCTTAATCCGTTGAATCTGACGTCCAAATGGGGGGAAAACTAAGTGATGTTTTAAGCTTCAAGGGGCTAATAGTCTGATGAGGAACGTACACGTTTTGCATTGTACACAAGAGGGAGGCAGACCTGGGCAAGCCTCCCTGGGGGGCGGGAGAGCCCCCAATTCCTAGGCCCCAGGCCCATGCTCCCCGCCGAGTCCCTAGGTGAGTGGAACTGCAGTCCAACAACGGCGGCACGTTTCTTCTTGGAGGACTTTGTGTCTCCTGTCTTTGTCCTTCTCAGGCCCTCGGGTTCTAGAAGAACCGCACTCAGAATGGTGGCTCATCCTCCAGGAGGCTGGCGGCCCGCGGGGCCCCTCCCCAGGCCAGAGCCGCCTACAGCAGACCCACGACACCCGGCCGGTGACCCCACGCCTTTCAACTTCGGCCAATCTGATAACTAAGGATCGTGGGTGGAGAACACTGGATCCCAGCTCAGAGGCCCTGTGGGTTCCTGCCGGCTGCCCTTTGTCTGTGGGCTGGCTGCTCTCCTGCCGGGTTCCTCAGCACCTGAAGGCAGCTGGGTAGGGAACATGGAAAGGGGCTCCCTTCGCCCAGGTTGAGAACATCTCTCCCTCCGGAGGCAGTCTCCTTCCACCTCCGTGGAGGGGCCCGAGGTGGCCCCCACACATGAGACTAGGAATGCACTCGGGACTGCTCCTGGCGGCCGTCTGCAGGGGCCGCGGCGGGGCTGGGGAGGCCGGCTCAGTGCACCCACTGTCTGCGCAGTTAGAACACAGTCATCCGCATGCCCTCACCTTCTCGTAATTCTGCCACAGTTTATGTGAGTCCCAGGTCTGCGTCGCACCGCTGAGCACTGAGTGCCCACGGGCTGTGCGTGGGTGCAGATGTGCTTTAAATTCTGCGACCCCACTCGGGCCCCACAAGTCCTTCCTGCGCTGCCAGTCGGCCCGTGCGGGTGGGCGGAGGGCCGCAGACGCCAGCCATGACCGCGCACTTGGGGGGCTCCCACCTCCTACCGCTTCTGCTCCTCGGCCTCTTGCAGGCGGACGCGCGGCCCGGTAAGACGAAGGTGAGCGGCCCGGAGAGGGCGGGGCAGGGCGCCGCTTGCTGTCCTGTCCTGCTCGGTTCTTGTAAGACTGACCTCCGCTTGCTTTCTGTTCTTTCTGCCTCTTCTTTGATCCTAGAGACGGTTGTTCTTGAGCTGAAAGCAGGGACGGAAGAGTCTCCTCACTGTGGTGCTCGCCGGCCTGCACCTCTGGTAGGGTGGCCTAGATGCCCTTTCCGCCCCACCGCTACCTCCGCCCGGGCCGCGGTTCCGGGAGGACAGCGGGCACCACAGTGGGGTCAGGGTGTGGAGGGGAGAGCGGGCTAAGTCATTGTGGCTGCAGCTCAGGGGGCCAGCTACCACGAGGAGGAGGAAAACCAGTGCGGAAGCTTTATGGATGCAAACAGTCAGAGGGTCAATCAGGGGAACTCAAGGAGTCCTGATCCTGGCCTCAGCCCAGCCGCAGTTCACGGCTCGGTGCCTGACTGATGAACCGTGTGTACTGCCGCAGGAGGGGCAGGTCCGGGACCGTAGAACCACCTGGGTGCCTGGGAGGCAACGCGGAATCGTGGCAGAGGCGAGCAGCCTTTCATCTGAGCAGTGCAGGGGTCACTTCTGGTCTCGGAGCCGTCCCTTCGCCTTTGCCAGCCTCTGCTTTCCCATTTTAAATCTGTGGGCATCTGTGTACCTTGTGGGCCGCGGAGCAGTAGGGCTGCCGCGCAGGATGGGCTCCGCCAAGGGCGGCGCTGGGAAGACGGTCCCACCTCTCTGCCCGGGATGGACAACCTCCAGGGTGATTCTCGACTTTTGAGAACTCGTGTGGCTTTTCTGTTCACTCAGGGCTGCCTCACGGGGTATGAAGACCCTGGGCCCGGGGCTGCAGTGTTTTCTTGATAAGAAGCTGAGCCTGGAGGTCCTGGACATGGGGCACAGGGACTTCAATGTGCTTGAAGCAGCAGTGAGTGTGGGAGTAAGCCGGCCCGAGGTCCCCTAAATCCCCACACCCTGTGCACCCACCTCGACCTCCAGTAGGTTACACTGCAGTAGCAAAGGGGAAAAATAAGGCACAGATTCTAAGAATATTGAGGTTAGCATCTGGCATCATGGAAACAGTTGCAGGCGTTGACATCGGAATCTCTCTCTGCCGGTCCCAGCTTCCTGCTACGGTCCGTGCGTGCATCGGGGCAAGTGCGGGGGCCCGCTCGGAGAAGCCACCTTCCCGCCTCGGAGCAGGGAGCGGGTGGCGAGCCCCGTGAGCTGCTGGCAGCGGCGGCTGGCCTACAGGGTGGAGGTCTGGTTTTGTCCTAGGGTTCTTTCTAGTCCACCGGCTTTCCAGGGGTCCTGGTTTCCTCCTCGTCTAAGTCTAGACCTTCCTTATCAGATGATGTGCTCCTCTTGTCCCATCAGTTTCTCTGCCTTTTTCTCACCACGCTTTCCGCTGGCTTCCTCCTCACACTTTCTGTCTCACACTCCCTGTGCTCCATGAGCAATGTGCAGCTGCTTCCCAATGTCGGAAAAGGGGTTTCCCACGGACCCCACATGGATAGAGTGGAGGAAGAATCAGGTGAGACCTGCTTTGTAGAAGAATTTAACTGAAGAACAGACGGCGAGAAATGTCCCGGACAACTCATTTCTGTTACACAGCTGTGTCACACGGAATGCTGCTCAAAT
Source organism: Spilogale gracilis (assembly GCA_004023965.1). NCBI lineage: Eukaryota > Metazoa > Chordata > Mammalia > Carnivora > Mephitidae > Spilogale > Spilogale gracilis. The sequence continues at coordinate 4,180 of PITA01031369.1, forward strand.
GTGTTCGGGAGCTCTGGGGAGGAACAGGCTAGATGGAGCCATGCTGAAGGTGGGGATTGGGTTCCCAGAGCACAATGAGGAGCGTGGGGCCGATACTGCAGAGCTCTTCCTACTACGCAAGCACTCCAGAACTCCCCTTCGCTGGGAGAATGCCGGCAGGGTGGTCCAGAGCCAGTGAGGAGCCTCGTTTTCACGAAGCACGAACGGCCCTGTGCTTTCCTCTTTGGCTTTGCTTCCTCCCAGGCCTTCCTGCCCAGCTCGCGAGTCTCTGCTCGGCTCCTCTCATCCCAGTGCGCGTCCTGTACCCTACCTCTCCAGGTAACGGGACGGGGAGACTAGACTGTCGCTCAGAAACCAGCGGCTTACAAGTCCCAAGCCTTCAGCCTGCATCCTGTCCCTCCCCTGTGAACAACCTGTTTGTGCCCTGGCTCGTTCTCCGTTAGTCCCGGGACCGCTCTGAGCGCTCTGGACGCACCGACGGTGGGAAGTGTGGTCATTAATGCGGTCATTTTAAAACCTCTTCCAGATGGAGTGCTACAAGGACGCGAGCGGCACCATCTACGAGTACGGGGCCCTGACTCTCAACGGAAGCGAGCACGTCCGGTTCCAGCGCTACGCGGGCAAGCTCGTCCTCTTTGTCACCGTGGCCACCTACTGCAGCCTGACGGCGCAGTACCCCGGTGAGACGTCCAGCCACACGCCGGCGGGGCGGGATCTGCCGGCTCTCTGTGTTCCAAATCATAATGAGAACTATAGTCTCATTACGTATCAAAGTCAATCCTCACGGTCCAGTGGCTTCACTGCCCGAGGTCAGGAGGCAGCCAGCAAGGCCCGCGGGCCCCATCTGGCTAGCGTTGTCACCAGCGTTATGGGAACACAGCCCTGCCCCTGCTTCCTACTGCCCTCACGCTCCGGGCAGAGGTGAGTAGTGGACGTTGACGGTGGGGGAGACCACCGGCCCGGCAAAGTCTAAGGTGTTCCCCGTCTAGACCCTTATAGAAAAACTGTGCTGACTCCTTCCTGTCTTGCCTCTGCTTTGCTCCTGAGAGTTCAGGAGAATCAATGAATCTCTGAGGACTAGGAGCCTCTCCACAGATTCCGGAAATCTTCTTGGTAATACCAGAGACAGGATGGATGTTTTTGAGGCTCTTCTGGGGTTTTACAGGGAACCTACAAAGACACAGGGGGAGTGAGCCGTGTTGGCTGGGAGCTAGCAGAGCCGGTGCTGGTGCAGCCGGGTGTCCCGCCCCGACCCCCGCCTCCTGGACGGAGACGCCCCCTTTCTGCGCTTACTCAGGGAGGAGCTTTATCCTCCTCATACCTCAGACTGTGGAGTTTAGACAACGACAAATAACAAGTAGACAAACGGTGCCTGGGTGGCTCAGTTGGTTAAATGTCCAAGTCTCGATTTCAGCTCAGGTCTGGATCTCAGGGTTGTGAGTTCAAGCCCTGCACTGGGCTCTGTGCCGGGTGTGGAACCTACTCAATAATAATAATAATAATAATAATAATAATAATAATAATAAGGAATAGGAAGAATCTTACCAGAAACAGAAGAACTTATATTTAAACTAACAAGAACTTCATTTTTTGGTTGTTTTTGATTATGTTTTTAATAGGTAATATATTCAAAAGTCTCACAAGTTATAGGAACCAAGAAGTCTTCCCACTTCCTTCTCCCTCCCTTTAGATGACACCCCCCATTGTGGAATAGAAACACTGTTGCCACTTTGCATTTTGTTTTAATTAATAAAAATATTTTAGACTTCAGAGCATCTCCTCAATCTTTTTTAAGACCGAATAACATTATGTTGGACTATAATTCGTTTTACCAGTTTACGGTGACTTTAAAAATCGATTTATTCAGTTCCCGTCTGTATATAACAGACGAAGACACTACAGAATGGTTGCTTGAGGACTGGAAGACAGGGTGGGAGAATGTACAGAGGGGCACTGAGGGGCCATATGGAGTCAGGAAGGCCGTGTCTAGTTTGTGAAAAGGAAAGAATGAAAGGTCGAAAGGGAAGGGAAAGAGAAAGGGAAAGGGAAGAAAGAAGGAAAAAGAAGGAAGGAAGCCAAGGAAAGGAAAGGAAAGAAAACAAAAGAAAAGAAGGAAGGAGGGAAGGAAGGAAGGAAAAGAGAGAAAGAAAAAAAGAAAGAAATAAAAAAAAGAAAAGGAAGGACAAGGAAAGGAAAGGAAGGGAAAGGAAGGACAAGGAAAGGAAAGGAAGGGAAAGGAAGGACAAGGAAAGGAAAGGAAGGAGGAAAAGGAGAACAGGACTCGGATGGCGTCCCATGAGCCGCCGGCCGTGCGGAACCCGAGTGGGACTGGCAAGTATTTCTCGGGGCACTGAAGCCATCCAGCCCAGAAAGTGCTGATTATAAACATCTGAGCGGTCAGACTGGAAAACAGTGAAGGAAGGCAGGTGCAGTTTTGTGTCTTGGCAGGTCAGTGAGGACTGCTAGGTAGAAGGCATCTTTCACATCCTGAGGATTACCGAGGAACACCAGGCAGCAGGGCCTGGAATCTCTCTGCTTCTCCTCACCCCTGTCAGGTTTTCCTCCGTTCCACCCAGGGCACCCAGTCTGAATAGAGGAAAGAAGCCCATTCTCATCTGTCTTTTCCTTTAGAAAAGAAAGGTTCAGTCTAGCAACTAACCAGCGGGGGAAGGCAAGCTTTTGTGTGTGTGTAAAGACACAACATACAATTTACAACTTTAAGCATCCCTAAGCTCCCGTTCAGTAGTGTTAAGTGTACTCACACTCTCAGGAGGCGCATCTCCGGAACCCTCCATCTTACCAGAGTGAAACTGCCCCCGAGCCACACCTCCGGTCACTCTCCCTAGGCTGCTGCACCTTTTACCGTCTCCAGGAACCTGGGAGGTTTTGAATAATAAAGATGACTGGAGGCCCTCTCAGAAGGAGGGATCACAGAATTCTCTGCGATGGGAGCTGCTCGTCCCTACTTTTCAGGAAGGGCCCTCAGCTGTTTCTGGTGTGCCAGAGATTGGGGAATATTGCCTTCCGGTAAAGGGCTTTAGAACGCATGTCTGGAGCTCTAGCACCTACTTCAGCCCCGCCACTAAGAGACTTTCCAGTCTAGAGAGTTTCCCTCCGCTACGCCTCTCTTTCCCTGACAATGGAGAGTCTTAGCCCGGCGTGCTTACTGCCTCTTCTCTCCCCGCAGAACTGAACACACTGCAGGAGGAGCTGAAGCCCGTGGGCCTGGTCGTGCTGGGCTTTCCTTGCAACCAGTTCGGGAAGCAGGAACCGGGAGAGAACACAGAGATCCTCCCGGGGCTGAAGTAAGTGCCCGCTGGGAACCCCAGAGGAAGTCTCTGCCTACCTTCCTTCAGTCTCCTGCGCCTCTTGCCTCCTGGGGCCTTCCTGAGTGGGTGGGGGTTGGGCCCACCTGCAAACTGACACCGGCTTTGTCCGACCCTGACATTAGTCTGCCGTCCAGACAGTCTCCTTCTCCCCGGGAGTGAGATCTGGGCAGACCAGAGAGGCAGGAACACAGTCCCCGCTGGAACAGAGGAAAATTACCAGAGCAGAGAGCCCAAAGTCAAGAAATGGCCTTGTTTTCCCTGCCCAGCCCTGTTTCCCACCTCTGCCCTTCTTCCTGCCCCTCCATGCCCCCCACGGGCCCCCCCATAGCTTTCTCTCCAATGTTCTGGAGCATCCTGGGAATGCTGTGCCTCGTTGCAGGTACGTCCGTCCGGGCAGAGGATACGTACCTAATTTCCAGCTTTTTGAGAAAGGGGATGTGAATGGCGAGAAGGAACAGAAGGTCTTCACCTTCCTGAAGGTGAGTGAACTACTGACCCAAACCTCTTCTGCCCCAGCGTCCAGGCACAGAGCTAGGGTGCTGGAAATGGACCTACGGCTTCTTCCTCAAAGTGGCAAGAGGGCTCCGTGTGAGCACAGAGACCGGGGTTTAATTAGTTAGTATTTCTGAGATTCTGGCTTTCCTGACGGAGGGGCTGTGAGGGGTGGCCGTGTTTCTGAGGCCCACCCTCGTTTGCTCACTGACATTCATTCATTCAAGTTACATTTGCTGAGTATGAGGCAGTTTGCAAAATAATATGGATATGAAGAAGGATAAGACACAGCCCCTCGTCCTTGATGGGCTCCTACTGGAGGGGGAGGAGGAATCAGCAGGTTGATACTGTACAGTAAGTGAATCACTGACTCTGAGATCCAGAGAACGGAAGGCTGACAGCGTCCCTCACCAGCAGCTCTTCACTGTTCCCAATGCTGGACGGCGAGCAGTGCTGGCCCAGACAGAGCCTTCTGTGCCCCCTCAGCAAACTGAAGAAAACAGGACAGCGCAAGGAGGGTTTCATAAACTCAGCCGACTCATAGGGCTTCCCTTTATTCTAAGATTAGGACCTATATGTAATTTATTCTTACAATATTCCTTTTTTTAAATTAAATAATGAACTGATGCTGTTTCTCTAAAGTTTTACTATTTGACCAAACAAGCATTGGAACTCCATGTTGGTCCCAGAGATATCTTTGGAATGCTGCTGGCCCAGGAGCCCTAAGACCTGGGAAACCGCATTCTAACCTAAAGCATTCGCTTCGCAGAGAAGGAAACTCAGGCACAGAGGGGACATATTACTCACAGTGGCGTGGCTTTGTGATCCCAGGGGTCACAGGGGAACAGGAGGAGGGAACAAAGTTTCATAGTTATATCTACAACCATCTTGATAGTTGGCCTGGGGGCCACCTAGACGATCTGTTAAGAGTGGCAGGAAACCAGAATGTCTGGGCATGGGAGGGAGCGGATTCCCTCTGGGTGAAACTAGCAGAAATGATGCTGTCCATCTGTTTCCCCTCTGCTCCAGCTCTCCTGCCCTCACCCCTCCGAGGTTCTGGGCTCCTTCACACATATATCCTGGGATCCTGTAAAGGTCCACGACATCCGCTGGAACTTTGAGAAGTTCCTGGTGGGGCCTGATGGAGTCCCTGCCCTGCGCTGGTCCCACAAGGCTGCCGTCAGCACGGTCAGGTCAGACATCCTGGAGTTCCTGAAACAGTTCCAAAGTAAACGGGAAGCCTGAGTCTGGGGGAGGAGCCGCCCTGCTTCTCATCTGAAGACCTTTAAAGAAATTCCGTATCTCGCTGTCCTCTTCCTAAATGGCCTCCACGGGACTAAGTCACTCCGTATGACCAGAGTTCCGGCTCCCTACCGAGTAGGTTTATATTCAGAGGTGACCGCTAGTTCGCCTTGCAAGAGCACACACGTGGGAGAACAAAAGAATGGAACCCCAACCCCCAGACTTCTGTTATGATTGTAATCGCTCCTATCCACCCAAGGAAAATCAGCCGTCCATGAGGACGGCTCCGTCTGCCGTGACGTCCTGAAGAACGTTCCCTCCTCTCTGCCCTGAAGGTGTAGAAGCGACAGTGCCGTCCACCTCGCCGCCGTCCCTCCCGGGCACGGACGCACGTTGTCTGTTTCCACGTCTTTTCAGATCCTGCTCATCCACGACCCCCCCGACACACACACACACACACACACACACACACACACACGCACGCTGACTGTCGCTGTGGTTTAGGGGCCCTCTGGTGGGAGCAGGAGGCTGCCCTGCATGGGGACAAGGGCAGCGCCGGGATAGGCAGACCCAGAGCCGCTGATTTAGATCCTATGGGAGCTTCCCTACTGCCGGGCCTCCAGCGTCCTCAGGTTAAAACACCTGGGCCAGGCAGCCTTTGAAGGATGGGCTTTCCCCCCTCACCCTACTTCCCTCAGTCCTGCACTGTCTCCAATAAAATGTTTTCTGCAGCATCTGGTGTCGCTGGCCTGTGCTCCAACTTGTCTCACGTCTCTCTTCTTTCTCACGGTGGCTGTCACAGATGGTGTGTTTCCCTGATTACCCGAGCCCCTGGCATAGAAGGAACTATCCTCCCAGATCTCTGGAAGGTTGTTACCTGGTGGCTCTCAGTTGTTATCTCTTGTTAGGAATGACCTCAGGTCGAGGTCACGTTCCCTTTCCAGGGGCAGCTTGTGTCCAGTTACTGGTCAGTGCAGGGTATAAAAGGCAAGGCCTGACTCCTCAACTTGGGACAGCTCTGAAGGGCCCGTCCCCGCTGCAGAGACCCCCAGGGTTCTGATGGTTTCTGGTGACCCCGGGGTAGTGCTCCAGGAAGCTTTGCGTGCCAATCTCCATCTTCACGGTGGCTGGCAGCAGAAGGGGCCTGAGAAAGAAGGTGCTAAGGTGGGCATTTGAAGCTGAGCTATCCACCATCTGGTTGGAGTGAGGACATGGGTGGAGCCCGGCCACCGGTACAGAGTAGCAGCTTTTATTATGATCATTTCTTAGAGGGGGGTTGCAGAGGAAGAGGAAGAGAGGGGCCCTTAAGCACACTCCATGCCCAGTGCAGAGCCCAATGTGGCTCGATCTTACAACCCTGAGATAATGACCTGAGCCGAGACCTGAAGTCCAGTGCGTGACCGACTGATTTTTAAGACTTTCAGCAAATCTGAGTGCAGCCACACCAGTGAAAGGGTCCGTGTTGGTGGGTGCGGCGCGTCAGCTGCTTGAGGGGTGTGGGAGCGGCGGCACTCTTTATTTTATGCATTTGTTTGTTTTTAAGGCGATACAATTTTAAGGTGGTTACTAGAAGAAATTGATGCTCTGGAGAGAGAAATGATTAAAGCCTGGCTAACTGTGGAAGCCAGAGTACCTCCCGGAGAGGAGATAAAGACCTCCTCATGCCCTGCAACCCGAGGGCACAAAAAGCCAAGGTTCAATCCCAAGACCTAACTGTAGAGATAGCAGAGCTCCAGAGAAGGTTAAATTCACCAACGAAATTATCTTTTATGCCTAGGTCACGGCCTCGATTAGAAAAGCATAGCACCGTGAGACACTGTTTGTAGATGTCTGGTTGGATGCATTAGAGCATGTATGCACATCCCCAGGTTTCCCGAGACCCCCAGTTCTCCTCATAAGGGTAAGCACGTCCTTCTGGCTTGGCGACAATGCAGAAGCTTCTGTTCTGCCGAACGTCACGGGCTCTGCCACCTGCTCAACCTCTGTCCCAAAGAGAACTAGATCCTAAGGGTTCTGGATCAAGGGGCATGGAACCCAAAGTCAGCCACAGGGCAGTTTGTTGATATTGGAGCATTTTCCCAAAGTGCAGAAATTTTACACATTGGCAAGGACCCAACACACTGTTTGGATTCTCTTGCCTAGAAAAAGAAATGGCCCTCACGAAATGTTGTAGAAATGCCAGGACTATGGTGCCTGATGACAGAAAGGAGAGCTCAGGAGCTGAGAGAAGTGTGCACTCTAGAGTGGATTTACCCTGTGATGCCGGGAGCCCAGCGATGCTGCGGCTGCAGGAGCTTGAAGAAATAAAAAGAAATGTGCACCACCACCGAGGAGCTATGTGTCGCGTGTGCACCACCACCGAGGAGCTATGTGTCGCGTGTGCACCACCACCGAGGAGCGTGTCCTCGAAAGGCCTGGGCTTGTAAGAGATTCTGCTGCAGGAGGAACCTCACTGTTAGCAATGTGGGTCGCAGAATCCTGAAAAGATTCAAGCCGGCAGCGGCACTCATCAGAGAGAGAGAGAGAGAGAGAGAGAGTGTGTGTGTGTGTGTGTGTGTGAACCTCTAGAGTGCTGGACATGATCCAGAGAACACAGCTCCCCTAGAAGCACGGTAGATGAACAGCCAACACAGGTTATCACTGCCGTCCAATCAGCAGAAACCAAGAAGAGATGAGCAGGAGACTGAAGGCAGCAGCCCCCGTCACAAACATCCACAACACCTTGCTCAGCTCCGATCTCGTGCCAGGTTTCAGACCCAGAACCACGGACTAAAGGAGAAGCCGAGTCCTGAGAAGGTAGGATCTGCAGCCCCGTCACAGATACACAGAAATTTCCCCATCCCTCTCCTAGAGGGACTTCTGACCGTCCACTCAGTAACCATAAAATCAAGAAAGAGAAACAGCCTTACATTTTAAGAACTGTTGTCCGTAAGATCCAGGTGGACATTGATCCCGGAAGGCCCAGCATGTCACCATGGCCCCCAGTGGGAGCGGAGGCAGAGGCAGCGGGGACCAAGCAGCAGGAGTCCCGGCCCGGTGCATCCCCTGGGGCCAGGGATCCATCTGGTAGAAATGTCTCTTGTCCGCATTGCACAGTTCAGGACGACGCACGTGTTGTGGGCAGACCCGCTCCAGTGCCGCCTCCGCACGTGGGCAACGCGCCCTCACGGTAGCAAAGGCCAAGCGGAAGGCTCGGTGCTGACGCGCGGACCGGCAGCCAGGGCAGGAAAGGAGGCTGTCCTCGCGGGGAGAGTGGCAGCAGGGCCGAAAGGACCACCGGGACGCACAGCTATCTCTCCATGTAAGGCACCAGTCTGTTCCTACAAAGAGTAAAAGAAAGATCCTGGAGAATGGCAGCGGCCTACCTACCACGAACCAAACCAGGAAACAGCCCGAACTGAAACAGCTGCCCCGACGTGGTATCTTTGTCAGAAAACTGATTTACATCCTTGGTGTCTTTAAAGAGATAAGTGGAAAGAAAATAAGTTATATGTAACCTTTTTTGGAGCCATTAGTTCCAAAACAACAACAAAAACAAAAACAAAACCCCATCTGAACCCCATCATAAAGTCTTACCCTCAACTCTTCTTTCTTTCTTTTAAGAATTTATTTATTTATTTGACAGAAAGAGAGATCACAAGTAGGCAGAGCGGCAGGCAGGGGTGAGGGAGATGCAGGCTTCCCGCTGAGCAGGGAGCCCGATGTGGAGCTCAATCCCAGGACCTGGGATCATGACCGGAGCTGAAGGCAGAGGCTTAACTGACTGAGCCCCCCAGGCGCCCCTCATCATAGTTTCTATATATCCCGACACCACTCAGAGAACATCCACGTTTGCTCAGAAAGTGTTAAGGACCCTGACCCTCTGGGAATGTTGTCCTATCAGAGGCAGACTTCTTAGCTACGAAAGCCACATTCCTACTCAGAAGACAGTGTTTGCAGTTTTGGGGTTAGAGACAAGAGAGGGCCAATGGGTTGGTTAGACCTTTGGCTCTTCCCCAGGACCAAGACCTGAGCTTGCCCATTAGCTTACGCTGGGATATTCCTGGGAAGACAAGACACGGAATCAGAAAGACAGCCTCTGCTCCGGGACACTGGTCCTCAACCTCTAAATGCACCTCAGCATCACATGTCTTCTTTAGCAGAAGATGGGTCGAAGACATCCAATCAAAGTGTGATAGATCAGTGGATGGACACAAATAACGTTAAGACTGTGAAGTAACGAGCCACCACATGCTTGGTCCTTAGACCACGTCCTACCCGATAGCAAGGGCTATCTAAGAGTTTCCTTTACCTTGACCACCATCGGCAAGTTTGTTATAGGGTCAGATAAAAATAAAATAATACACGTGGGCCGAGAGCCGCCCCTGCGGCCCCCAGCACGGGGACTTTGTACCGAGTCCTGCTCTCAGTGCTCGAACACCCCAAGCTGAAGCTGAAGGGGCCACCCTGGGCGCTCTTGCTGCGCGCCATGACCGTACGCTCTGCTGCTGGCCTTCTTACTTCCTCCTCCCCAGAAGAATCACGATGATGTTCCTGGTGAACCTGCACGTGTTGGGTCTTGACCTGTGAACATGGGCATCAGAGACCAGCCGCTCCCTGGGCCGATATATTACGGAAGGACTTGCATCCCGTGTGTTTGCAGCGGGAGACTTGGAGCTCACAATCCTGGATGCAGCAAGGCACCAAACATTCCCAGACTCAGTAGATTTCTTCTCCTATTTATTGGATTTGTCTGTGTCCTGAGTTTTGTCATGGCTGGAGTGCTCAGGAGAGTGGAACAGCTGGGCTACCTGATGAGTTAAAATGCCTTTTGAGAAGAAATCAGGGGATATTGAATTTGCTCCTCTTCATGAAGCTTTAAAGGCTGTACCAATCCTCTGATGTGAAATATGGGAAAGAATGAAAAGCAGCAGAAAATGAACACTTCATCTAGTGAAAACACAGGAAGGAATTAAAACTTGAACTAGAATGTCTTCTTGGTATCAGAGAGATGAGCTTATCACAGTGTTTTTTTCCTCTTGGCCTATACGGATGTGCCGGCGATGGTAAGTGGCATTTACTTCTTAGTTTTTCATTTCTTAAAGAAAATACACTCCGGGGGTGTCCGGGTGGTGCAGGTGGTTAAGCCACCACTCTGCTGGGCTCAGGTCCTTAACTTGGGGGAATTGGGACTGAGTCCCTTGTGGGGCTGTGTGCTCAGCAGGGACCTCGCCACCCCCTGCTGTCTCTCTCAGTCTGTAAAATAAAGAAATAATTTTTTTAAAGGAAAGACATAGACATAAAGAACATAATGACATAAAGAAAGTTTGGGGCACATCAGTGAAAAATTAAAACCTTAGAAAAATATGTACTCCATTTCTACAACTATAATACTGAATAAAGTGATTATTTTCTATGGCCCCCTTAACAATTCTTGGACATTAAGTTTTCTGACTTTTAAATATTAAAGTAAAAGTCAGGAAGCGCGATCCCACAAGCTGAGAACTCTGGACGCATGACCTGTCCGTGGGGTGATGGGCCTTTACACTGAACGTGGGACAATGCATTACGAGACTGTTTCCTGCATAACGAGATGTACTGAAGGAGCAGAAATTACAATTTTTTCTAATCAAAAAAACATACAATGATGCGTATATGCTATTCAGCATGCGTGTGTGAGCGCACACTTACAGACACGCCCACCCCCAAATACTCCACGTCCGGAGGAGAATGCCCCGGGGGACCGTCCCGCTGTCGCCCGCATGTCCCCGGCCCGGCCCCGGCAGCTCTGCTCACCGGGCTGCTCCCCGAGGAAGGGCCGGGCGCTCAGGGGACCCCGCAGGCTGCATCCCTCCCCGGGGGTCTCCCGCAGGGGCGAGCCGCAGCTCTGCTCCGGTGCTGCACCCCGAGGAAGGGCCGGGCGCGCAGGGGGCCCCCCCGCAGACCGCATCCCTCCCCGGGGGTCTCCCGCAGGGGCGAGCTGCAGCTCTGTTCCTGGTGCTGCACCCCGAGGAAGGGCCGGGCGCGCAGGGGGCCCCCCCGCAGACCGCATCCCTCCCCGGGGGTCTCCCGCAGGGGCG
>PITA01031370.1:0-15308 GCA_004023965.1 Spilogale gracilis
TCATTTTCTACATCTTTTGTGTCTCTCCCTGTGGGAATAGAGAGAGCACCCAGCATTTAATTGAAACTGAAAACCCATTTTCATGTGGCAAGTTCATCGTCCATAGTAGATAATTCTAGAGCCAAACTCAACTTTGCTTGTTACAAAAATTATTTGGTAAGGAAGACAGAATGATTTCAACATCATCCCCCTGCCTTTGCAGGAAGTGCAAGGGAAGTGCACACAAACTGAGGCACACAGCTATGCAATAGAAAGTCATAGAAATCCATCGTATTAATCTCTAGTTATATGTCATAAGTGACCACAAACTTAGCACAAAGGAAATGCAAACTTCCTTTCTTACAGTGTCTGAGTCAGGTGAACTGGGTGTTCTGCTCAAGGTTAAAATCAAGATGTCAGCTAAGTCTGGAATTTCATCTGAGTCTTGGGTTTCTGTCAAGCCAATGGAGATTGTAGGCAGGATTCAGTTCCTTGCAGTTTTAGACTGAAGTATCTGTCTTTCTTGCTGGCTGTTAGTAGGAATCCTCACTCCCTGCTTTAGAGCCCACCCTCAAGTCCCAACTACCCTAACCAAGCTGTATGTTGCCAGCTTGATGTCCTGTCTGATCATACAACAGCTTACTTCTATAAAGCCAGTAAGAGAACCTCTCCCAGTTTGCTGTGATAAAGTGTGATGTAACTGAATGCATCATGAATGGTAACCCATAATAATCACCAGTCTCATCCATACTCAAGGGGAGCCAATTTAGCTGGGCATCAGGGGGTGTACACCATGGGGCAGCAATGGAGTGGGAGAGCTTTGGAATTCTACTTTCTCTCCAGAGTTCATGTGGTAACTTAATGAATCAAGAATTTTGTTGTTGATAGCAACAAAGGGGGAATGAGAGGGAGAATAAATTTTGCTTTGTGTTGTAGAAACTTCTCAATTTCAAAACTAGATCTTTGAGGAAGGTTTCATCACTGGTATTGGCACTGATATCTCATTACAACCACCACCTGCTTATAAAGGGACTTCCCTCAGAGGAGTTTGAGAAACTCAACTCCATGGCATGATCCCTGCAATCTACCATCTGATCCAGAAAATACCAGACCTTGTACACTGCTGTCTCCATACTCTACTTACAGTAGGCTATCCTTTATGAGGTCCTAAGAACATAAAATTCGTATGTGTTCTCCCAAATAAATCTACTGGTAGTTTTCTAACATACATCCTTCCATCTTAAATAGCTAAATATTTTCCATTTGGCTTTCTTAGAGATAAATTCCCTCCCTCCATCTTCCACTCCTCATACTCATAAATTCAGGCAATGCCCTTATAAGAGAAAACATCTCCATCAAGGGAATGGCTCTTATTTAAGACCTATTGCCTGAGATAGGAAGAACAGAAACACCAATAGAGGGAAGGATGTTGCCAGCTTGATGTCCGGAAAACAAGGCTGAATTGATTTTTAAATCTAAATTAGTTTTGAGTTCAGGATTGTTTTTAATTATTCCTTGAGGGAAGACTATGAAACCAGCTCCACAATATCAGAGAAGCCAGTATCTCCGATCTCAGCAAAGCTTAGACAAAATGTATCCCATGTCTAGACAATGTGGCTTAAGCTACCTCTAAACTGTAAGGGAGTGGGAGGTTCAGGCTTCCAGGTATGGAATGAATAAGCCATGGGAACAAAGGCACAGCATAGGAAATACAGCCGATGGTAATGTCACAGTGTTTTATGGTGACAATTCGTAGCTGTGCTTGTGGTGAGCAGACCATAAAGTACAGAGAATGTCAATCACTAGGCTGTACACTTGAAGATAGTGTGACATTGTGTGTCAAATATACAAACATCCCAGAAAATGTTAAGCTGTGTTTTTCCAATAGGAGAATAAGTAACAGAGACAAGATTATCATAATCACCTATATGGATGTCAGAATTTACAAATGTATCTGAAATTTCTATTTTATCATTGAGATCCCGTACCCAGGATATGTTCATATTCAGATCAGATGAAATACGAATCTTTTTATCAGGTAAATTGCAAAGTAGCTTGAGATTTAAGGCAGGCCTATCTATTAGAGGTGTCAATATCTCATTTCTTTGTCCATGCTACGAAAATTTTGTCCTTATTTGTAGGTTTTTAATAATTATGTGTGCGTGCGCGCGCACATGTGTGTGTGTGTGGAGAGAGAGAGAGAGAAACAGGCAGGCAGAGAGAAATGGAATACAGAAACACAGACAGAGACGGTGACGACATGAGACTTGATAACCCAATGTAGAAAGATGTTTAACAATGCCGAAGCATCTTATATCTCTGAGGAAGATCAAGAGGGAAAAAAGAGAGACTAAGAGAAATCTACCGTTTTAAAAACTCACCTTTGTATGTGATTCATTTCTGTATAAAACTCATCTGCTTCTTTTTTCTTCCATTTTTTTACTATCATTGCCAAGGCTGTCGTCGTTATTACTCAAAGAACAGACATACCTGTAATACTTGGGTGAAAGTGGCTTGTTTCTATTCAAGGACCAGACTAGTTGAAGTGCAAGGAATGGAAACCAACATGGCAAATGGGTAGGAAATTAACTTGATTTGGGGCCTCAGGGGATGGATTCCTCTTGCGTTTCCAGATTCCCTTGATAACCAGAAAAACAACAAGAAGAGACTAATGAAAGGTTTTTAATAATCCTGCATAGATTTGCTTTTTGAATCCTCCTGAGAAGAGTTCATGTCTTTCTGAAACGAGCATTTATACCTAAGAGAAGGAAGGAGGACCCAGATACCCTTCTCCCTCAACAGTGATGCAGATAAACTCACAACTGCTGACTCTCAATTTAAAATTGTCTAGAATCCATAAACAGTTGCCACCTGTTCTCACTCTCCATCTCAATGCAACTCTCTAACCCACCATCTTTTTAATCTGTGTTTAAAACATAAAAGTTTCTAAACATTTTTGGTTACTTAAAGCTTCAGAGTAGTTTTTCTTAAAGAAGTACCTAAGGATACTCAACTATTTCCCAATTGTACCTGTAATAGATTGCATTGTTGTCTTTCATGCTCTTATAAGCATGTGTAACACTTGATATATTAAAGTGGGTCTTAGATTGTAAATAATGTACATGAATTGTATTGATTTCTCTGTTTTGGGGTGATAGTCTTTTTCTTTTTTTTTAAGATTTTATTTATTTATTTGACAGAGAGAGAGATCACAAGTAGGCAGAGAGGCAGGCAGAGAGAGAGGAGGAAGCAGGCTCCCTACCGAGCAGAGAGCCCAAGGACCCTGAGATCATGACCTGAGCCGAAGGCAGAGGCTTTAACCCACTGAGCCACCCAGGCACCAGATAGTCTTTTTCTTATTGGTTTGTCAGAACTATCAGGGTAACTAATTCAAGTTATTAATATCAACATCTATTACTGATTTGGATGGAGTAGGAAACTTCATCCCCCATAGTGTTGGTACAAATCTGTATAGTTACAGCACCTTCTTTAGGAAAGCAATACGGCAGTAGTTACTGATTTAAGATTATGTGTGCTCTAAATTCCACTAAGTCCGCTCCAGGAATCTATTCATGATTATAAAAGCACCAGAATATAGTGTCTTCATTCAAACATTGTGTTGATACATAGTTTTTAGTAGAAAGACAACTGAAAACCAAGTAAAAAACCCTAGAAAGAATAAACCATGGTGTTATTACATCATGAAGTCTTAAGCAGCAACTAGAAGACTGAATTATAACCATACCAGTTAAATCTGGGTGGCTCTCACAGGATATTTTCAATGGGGAGAGGGGACATGATACACAGAAGTCTGGCTAGCCGTGTCATTTGTGTAAAGCAAATAAGCAGAAACTGTATATTACAGGGACATAGAGAAAGGGGTAGAAGGATATAAATGAGGTTACTAATCTGGAGTTGAGAATGGTGGTGTGAAAAACAGACAAACTATTTTCAAAAGATGAAAATACTAATACAGCATATAAGATGTAATCTAATTATTTTAAAATTCTATTTGTTATTATATGCATAAAAACCAGAAATGAAGGAATTGGACCTTGATCTACTGCCCTATATAGGGATGCCGACATTATACAGTTTAAGTAGAAGAGAAAACTAAGCAAAACTTTATATTTCAGTTGAAACACATTCACACACACACACACACACACACACACACACACACTGAACAAACACCTTGAAAAGCCAGTGAATCAAACTTGGAGAAGGAACAAGAAACAGGAACAGGCAGAATCATTGCAAAATCGTGCCTAATATGTGACCATGGCCCTCTGACGTTTTATGGAGGGCTCTAGTCCACAGCGGCTTACTACCACCCCAGGCATGAACCCCTTCACACACTGTCAACCTGCCTTTCACATCTCTTGTGTTGTTAATCCTGTCCTGGCCATCCTCCGAATCATCCTCTCTTGCATGTGCCTTTTGCTTCTGACGCAAAGTCTGAGAGGATGTATCTTATTGGTCAAGTCTAGATCCCATGTCCGTGTTTCCTATTGGCTGGAGGGAATGGGAAAGCCTCTGGTATTGCTGTTTCTACAGCAAAATGCAGCCCCACTTACAGGAAGAGGGTGTAAATGATACACAGCCACAACCTATGAGCGAGCAAGTAGGATCCATGATTGTCCACTGCAGTGGCTGCACACCATCTGTATACATCCTTCCCTGCCTACTGACACACGCGCAATGTCAGCACCTCCTACAGCGCGACGGTATTCCTCACGTCACTCCCTTCATGCGGGGAACCATTCTGCTACATGACCTTTCATTCCATCCAGATCCAAATCTATCATTAATTCTGAGGCAAGTCTAACTCTACGTCACGTGCCCCAGGACGAAACAGTAAAATCACCACGAGCACATCCTAGATATAATCATGGAATGAATAAAGAGGCAGAAAATAAAACATGGAAACACACACATACCAAAGCAATGTAGAGATACATGTAGAAGGTACAAGACATATTTTGCAATTGGTTATGAGGGAGTAGCTAACATTAAGAACTTCTGCCTTCTTCAACACATTGTCTCATGGGAACCCTCAGCATGTCAGTGTCACCAATGGAATGAATCACACCATTGTTTGTTTCCACAAGACAAAACCTGTGCTGATCTTGCCAATATATGCTTCAGTCATTTATGATTTATTTTCACATATAGATGTAGTCATATGAAGGGGCTTCCCATGGAATTACCTAGATTCACTGTCTGGGTCAGGAAGAGGACTGAGTAGAAAAATTACTGCCTTATGTGTTAGCACAAATAAATTTTCAGTAGGCGGATAAAGCCAGTAATTCTAGAATTTATGTCATATTATGGGCCAGATATTTCTCATCACATAGTGTGCCAAGAAAATGAAACCTTGGAGAGCCCCCCTCATGTGGAAATAGGAACACCAGGGGAAGCCGTGTCCTTCATCCTATGTCAGTCTGTCACATAGATCCTTGGAATTATCTATTTGGCACTTTAGGAATCAAATGGAATAGAAGAAACTTGAGCACAGTACAAGCTGACATTGCTGAACATTATCAAATTGGACCAGATTCTGTGGACTAGCTAACTCACTGCAAGGCAACAAGATGACCAGAAATGTCACTGAGGGGGCAGTTTGTTTCCGCAGGCTCGACTCCAGTGATGCGGCACACATATGAATGTACAGGGCATCGGGGTTGTGTTTTACTTCTCACGCACCAGCTCGTATTAGCATGTTGTCACCAGTATAGCAAACCAGCATAATATCCTGTGTGTTCATGAGTGAACGAGTCACCACTGTGCAGTTGTTACACAAAAAGCATGCTCCAAACTCTATCTGTCACATATGTGCTAAAAAAAATAATAAAATAGCTTTTAGTAAATCCATACAAAGTGTAGAGAAGGATTTCTCTTTATAAGGCACAAAAAGAGGGGCGCTTGAGTGGCTCAGTTGGTAAAGTCACTGCCTTCAACTCAGGTCATGATCCTGGAGTTCCAGGATTGAATCCCACATTGGGTTCCCAGCTCCGCAGGGAGTCTGCTTCTCCTCTCTCATGCTCTCTCTCACTCTCTCTTTCTCAAGTCAATAAATAAAATATTTTTTTAAAAAAAGACGCAAAAATAAGTAGAAACCTAATTTTGATGTGGTCGAATTATTAAAAGACATTATAAAGACAGAGAACAGCTAAGTTATACACTGAGTATATTGACCACACATAAACTAAGTGGGAAACAGAAAGTATCAGTAGTTGTATTATAATAAATATATAAACCAAGAATTAAAGGAAACAAACATAATAAGTAAAAGCATAGACTTTTGAGAGAACTGGGAAAAGTAGAAAGGTTGAAAAAGCAAAGAAAGGATGTTCAAGTGCTTAGTAATCATAGAAATGCATGAAAAAATAACATAATTTCTCACTTTCAAGATTGGAAAAAAATGTGTCAATTCTGAACTTACCAAATAGTGGCAAGAATGTGGACCCCAGGGGCTTTCTTAGCTCCTAGTTCATGTGAATATCAGTGTAGACAGGAGATCTCCAGCTCGGGTACAGATCTGCATATTGTGTGGTCCAGGGATGTACATAGATTTTGTACATATGTGTTTCCTAACTATTATTAACATATCCTTTGCAGCTCTGCTTACATGTAGCAAAAAAATGTTCACAATTCAAGGGTTGTTTGGAAAGAGAATAATGTGAAAGGAGAGGGAGAAGAAAAACGTGTTTTATTCGTAAAAGAGAAACCACAGAGGTTAAAAAAAAAAAGTGAGTAAATCGCAGCCATGAAAATCAGTGAGTCTGAAAACCACAATTTTTAGGTAAGAATACTGCTGTATGATTTCATTTATATGAAATACAAAATAAGAAAAAACATGTATTTGGTAAACCGACAAAAGAAAGTCAAAGGAAAAGGTAACAGAAATTTCAGGATAGTTATTACCTCTCATGAGACAAGCAGAGGATGTCACCAAAGAAAGGGACAAAGATGCTACAGTGTTTCTTGTGGCATTCTATTCTTAAATTGGATCATGGTTGCATGTATTGCATTTTATTATTATTTAGGGGTGTGTATGTATGTATATATTTTGTATATGGAAATACTTTACGTACACCAGTTTGTATTGGAAAACTGTTACAAATTAGATGTGTCTACCAGTTGGAGGTGCCACTGTGCAGATGGCGGTGCTAGTACATTCTAGCAAGACCATGTCTAGATCTGGACCCATGAGATCAGTCACTACTTCATTACACTTGCAATTCTGTCGTTCTGCACCCATCATATGCAGGGTTAAGTGGGGGTAACCTAGAGATTTCCATCCTGAATCTTTAAATCTGTCTCAATCTCTGAGCTTCTCCAAAGGCACAAAAGGTTTCATGACTCTTTTGTTGGAAGAGAGGAGCCCCAAGGCTCCCATGTGGCCCCCTCTATCAAAATACTCCCTACTTAGTCCACAGGCTGGAAGCCAATCTAGAGGTTCTCCCCCTTGCTGAGAACACCAGTTGCAACTTCACAGTCGAGAACTAGGGAATATTGCAGGGTGATTGGAACTGCTGCCGAGGCTGACTTGGTTCTGAGCACCATTTATCACCTCACAAAGCCCAAGTTCAATCAATGTCAATGATCTAATTATCATTCTGTGTGGTTACTCTCTGGAAAACTGGTCCCTCTGGGGAAAGACAGGAAGAATGTACACAGTGGAGCTTGTGTTGCTTCCATAGGGAATACCTGGTCTTTCCTTCTCCAAAGTGGCACTGAATCAGTGAACCGGCTCAACCGGGAATCGGGGAAGGGCATTGACACCCTGGGTGGCTCAATGTGGGCCCCTGTTTGTCGGGTTCGGCCAGCAAACCCTGAGACAGTGAACGAAAAGATGACTTCATCTGGTGGTGAAAGACCTCAAACCGAGATTTGTCTCCCCTTTTACTGCAGTGCTATCAATACAGCTGGCGCAAGTGCAAAGCAAAGGGGAGAGTGTGACCTTGACGTTCAGAAGAATAATATATGGGCAGCATGTGATAAGGGAAGGAGGCAAGGAGTTTGGGAAGTACGTGACAACCTCGGGGGCCTGTTTTTCTTCAAAACTTATTTAGACACTGACTCCTTAGATGAGAACCTTGAGCTGCAGTAAGAATCTGGCCACTTTTGGTCAAGAAAAAGGAAGCCCAGAGTTCCGGGTACTCCTCCTTTGCTTTTCAATTAGTCTCATCATCCAGGGAGGCATCTATAAGTCAGATTTTGTCTATGACTCCCCACACCTGTTTATGACACCTGGTGGGATCTTCTTGCATTGATCAATAAGGAAAGACTTTTGGGGCTGGCAAAATGTTTTGAACTTTGATCCATTTAGACTACTACATTGTTCTGGCTACTCACGCTGACAGTTTCCCCCACCTCTTGTCTGAGAGTTAAGACCCACTACTTGTGATCCTTAAAACGCTGTAAAAATTAAAAACTCATTTCAATTGCAGTAATTCCCATGAGTACCCTGGGCTCCTGATTGTAGCCTCTATCAGTGTCGTTCTTAGAGTCTTGTTCCAGGGAGTATGTTCTTGGCCCTTTCGGAGGATACTGTTTGCATGTGAGTAGGGTAGTCACACATGTATGATACATCCACGTCCACATCACCAGTTTCTCAAGTCATTAGACCCCTTTCCTTGTATTCTTATTTAGCCTAAGCCTTTGTGGGGTCCAAGCATCAGTCAGCCAATCAGTAAAGAGACAGGCAAAACTACTGTTTTCTGACCAAGCTAGCATGATGGCTGCAGAATTTCTGGAAGGCTCTTAAAGGTAATTTACCCAAACATTTAAGGGCAGTCTTTTCTCTTTGGTCAAACTCTTTTGGAATTCATTTTCACCTGACTAAAACTAATGGTGGGAGGGGGGTGGTGGCCTGAGGAGGGAGAAAGGGCCCTTGAAGTATGAGACTGAAGAAAACTTCCTCTTAGAAGGAGAGGACGTCTCACTCTCCCAGCAAAGCAAGAACAGCCTCACCAGATGGAGCAGGAGGAGCTGATTTTTCTGGGTAGGGAGATTCAGTGTGGGGCTGGGGAGTCAGGCACTGCCTCAGGCAAATCCTTTCTTTCTTTCTAATCATTACCTAATTTTACATGAGCGCACTAGCAAACTAGGAAGTTCATCTGATATTATAGTTAATAATCCACAAAGTGCGTGCAGGTTTTGTTTTTGCTGTTTGCTCTTTCATTCAGTCTCTCCAACAACATAAGGCATTATTTTATCAGCCTAATAGAAGGCCACTGGGCTTCAGCATGTTCTTTATTTGAACATATGCAGATTGGAGGTTCTTAGACCCCCTGTAAGTTGTTACTTATATTGACATTGTCACCTGCTTCCAGAGGTCTTCCATGACCCCATCTATAAAAAAAAAATCAAATAGGAAGAAAAGGGAGCTCTAAGCTAGAAAAACAGACACATGGGCCCCCTAATATAGATAAAAGATATTTCCTGAATCTCCAAGGCCAAGGATTCACATCAGAATTCAGAACCAAAGCCCCAGTTTGTAATCAAATATTCCTTTGCCTGGTATTTTTCTAGGTAAATATTTATTCCCATCGGGGACACCAGAGAACTTAAAAGCCCCCTGTGATGGGAAAAGATGAGGTGTTTGGAGTCTTAAGTTCCTTCCATCTTCCTCTCTCTACGTAGATTTCTCTCTCAACAGAACCCTGTATCTCACTTAAAATCTGTATCAAAGGAAGGATAGAAAAACTAGGAAACCGTGTCCTCACAATAGGAAAATGTACTGATAAACTGATGCTGAGATTATTTTATTTCTTAAGTGGAGAAGGGCTCTGTCAATAAATAGACCAAGTACATAATTGGGTCTCACAACATGTTACATAAAAATTGCACATCACCAATGGTTCAAACTAAATAATTAAAACATACTTAAAGACAAAAACTTTTCAACAAATATTTATTGGTCTACAGTTTGCCCAGCACTGTTCCTGAACTACTCGTTCCTCTATCCTCACAGATGGGGGATTCCTCATCACATATCTGCACAGATTTGTAGGCTGTTAGGGTCTGTGGTCAAAGGAACAAGGCTGATACAAAAGCAAAGGTCAAGCAAAGCTTTATTTCACGTCAAGCATTGAGAACCATACTGACCGGTCAGAGCTGTCTCTATGGAGAGAGAGGGACCCCACCTATTTTCTCAGGCTAGCTTTATAGGGCAAACCTGCAAGCCACAAGCTGACTAGAGTTAATTTGCATCCTCATTGCTCAGGATCCCGGAGGTTAAGGGCATTTGGGCACTCCCACCTGGTCCTAAGTGTTGATAGTTTACATCCCTATTGTTCTCTGGCTAAGTAGGTCCTTACTGTATAACCTTTCTCCTTTGAACTTAATCTGTTTAGAACTCTTTTCTTCAAGTATAAAATGCAGGGCCTGCTTTGGATTATTTCTCCAGAGGGCCTTCCAGTTCTAATCTAAGTGTGTTTGATTTTGAAGGAATTGCCAAAATTGTGTACTCCTTTCCAGATTCTTAATCAAGTGTGTGCTCTCCCCTGGATCCTATGCTTCAGGGACACTACTAGCAACTAAGCTATTCCTGGACTAGCCCTGGTTCCCATTTTGTTGTTAACAAAGCCCCAGTGCTCCTTATTTTCATGCAAGTGAATTGCCCCTGAAGGGTGATGTCAGCCCTGCCTCCCCCCCAACTATAGGAAGGAAGAAGCTGTTTTCCAGAGAGCTGGACTCCAGAGCTTAGTGCCCAGGGACATCCCAGCTAACCCTTTCCACAAGGCTACAAAGAGGAGGGATGCGCCCAGAGAAGTGTACAGAAAGAGCACAGTGATGAAATCAAGCTGGGGCGTGTCAGAGACCCAGGGAACCTGCCGGGCTCATAAAGAGGCTTCCCCAAGAAACGGCAAAGAGCAAGGAGCTGAAGCAAGCAGCAGGCTATGGTCTCTAGGTCAAGTCACTGCCGGAGAGAGGCTGTCAGCAGAGAAGACTCCAGAAGGCAGGCAGAGGTGGAGTGATGGAAACTCTTCTAAGATTCTTACATATTAGAAGACTGTGAGAGGTGCTGGGAACAGAGAGCCAAGATCTAACAGCCTGGACTTTACAATACATGGTAGGGAGGGGAGAAATTTATGCTCTTTTCACTGAAGACCCCTTTACCTCTAAGAGTTTTCTGATGCAGATGAGTTTCAGCCTCTAGCTTAAGCAGAGTTTAGCCCATCCAGGGTTTGTAATGGCCAGAGAATGCTAGTGTATGGGTACTAATGTCCTTTTCCCCAGGATTGTGTGTGGAGATTGCTTCTTTTCCCATCAGATAGATGAGTCTATCGTAAGTTGATAATATCATGTGATCCTGACTAAACTGTATACACCATGTAACTGTAGCCATTTTAGTTTCTAATGGGGAAAGAAAACTATTTTTTGGATTTCCCAGGGGAGAAATTATTATTTCTATGTAGAGAGAAGAAATTGTAAAAATGAATGAAGACGAAGATGGCAGGGCAATAGGAAGACAAGAGAAAAAGTACAGAATATAAAGGAACTGGGACTTGCAGGAAAATTAATCTTCTATGTGTAAGAACTAAATTTAAAATGTGAATTGATATGGATGCAGGAGAGATTGCGATTTCTTTTTTGGGGGTGGAAATCTACACCGCCTCTTCTTCTTTCTCTTTCCCTCTCTCCCTGTTTCTCTCTGTTTTTTGTTTCGTTTTGTTTTGTTTTAACCAAGGAGAAACTGAGACTAAGAATATTAAGAGATTTGTTCAAAAGAATGTAACTAGTAAGTAGTGACAGTCAGTATTGGAATTCTTATGATTTCAGGAGCTACATTAATACCTAAGTGATATCATCCTGGATTCAGTGTCTAGATTACAGGCACATCCAGACAGAGGGGAATGCATTTATCCAATAGGATTTGAGAATTTTTCAATTTTTCAGTGCAAGGGGAGCCTAGGGGGCACACAGTCAGTTAAGCATCCAACTCTCCGTTTCAGCTCAGGTGGTGATCTCAGGGTCGGGGATCAAGTCCAGTGTGGGGCCGGGTGCTCAGCTTGGAGTCTGCTTGGGTTTCTCTCTCCCTCTCCCTCCCCCTCTGCCTCTCCTTTCCCCTATCTCCTTCTCTCCCTAAAATAAATAAATATGCCTTAAAAGAAAAAAAAAAGACTCTTCCAGGGAAAGGGAGAAAAATGTTTCCTTAAGAGATCATACATGCATGAAATATTGAAAGATGAGTAGAAAATCTTCAGTCATCAACAGAACAAGACCCTTCTAAGTTAAAGGGACTTTCCTGTCAAAGGAAACAGGAAAGAATGTTTGGCCATAGCACAAATTTGGGGATGGAGTACAGAGAGAGGAGGCTGGGGAAATAAGTCAACACCATTTTACTAAGCTCCTTGATCTCTAGACCATGCCAGTAATTTTACACTTTGCCCTTGGGTGCCAATAATGTTGGTAAACAACAAAATGTCTAGGAAATCTCTAAGAATTTTTTTCTGAAATTTTTTTCAGGATAGACTCTATAGCTCTATGGTGAGAGATTATTTATTTTCTGTGTGGTTTAGACCCTTCCCGAGGGTGACCATCTGTCTCAGTTTTCCCTGGACTCTCTTAGGTTTAACAAGGAAAGTCTCATGACCAGAAGATTGCTCAGTCCCCTTATTGCACTAGTAAGAGTAGTCTCTGCACACTGAAGAAAACTGGGAGGGAAAGGAGTATGGATATACCATGACTGGTGGTATAGGAGGAAGTAGCCAGATGCCAGCCATAGCTACAACATGGGTCTTTGCTCATTCAGCATCCAGCTGGAAACCAAATTTCATTCCATACCCTCTGAAGTCTTCTGAATGATTCTGGAAGGTGACACATCATTTCGGTTGTTTGCCTCCACTTGGCAAATAGATCATTAAAGCAAAACTGAGTGGAAGGGAAGTGACACTAGGAAGGATCCCCTCACATGAGCCCTCAGCATCTGGAAGAGCTCTGGTCATGTCAATGATTTCTACCTTCACTGTGGCTGATGACAGTCTCCAGTAGTCCTAGGACAAAAAGCTCTTTGTCATGCTGCTTCAAATCTGGAGACTGTGATCTGCTGTGGGACAAGTAATGGGAAGCTGTGGGTTCACTTCAGATCTCAGGCACAAACGCAATGAATGAATTTGCTTAATAATGACCACACCACATAGCTGATGGAAGATAATAGCCAGTGTTGACTGAGTGCTGCTATGGATTATGTGATTTTATTTAATCCTTACAACAATCCTTTAAAATGGGCACAATGATTGTCCCCACTTGGAGAATTAAGCAAGGTAAGGGGAAATGGGCTTTTCTAAATTTACCAATGAGTACAAATTGAAGAGCTAGGGTTTTTAATTCTGGTCTGACCTCTGAGGCCATGCTCTTAAGATACAATACGTGTTTCCTTAATGAATAGATGGACAGATGGATGGATGCATGAATGGATAGACGGATGGATCGATGGATCAATTGACAGATAGACTACATTCATCCAGAAGTTGAGAGAAGAGGTACCTTATGGATGAGATTTTGTATTGCTTCACTGTCTTGAAAAATTTTAAATGGAGGGGCGCCTGGGTGGCTCAGTTGGTTGGGTGACTGCCTTCGGCTCAGGTCATGATCCCAGAGACCCAGGATTAAACCCCACATCAGGCTCTCTGCTTGGCAGGAAGCCTGCTTCTCCTTTTCTCACTCCCCCTGCTTGTGTTCCCTCTCTTGCTGTGTTTCTCTCTGTCAAATAAATAAATAAAATGCTTTAAAAAAATTTTAAATGGCATGTGTGCTTTTGAGATGCAGTTAATGAAAATGGTTATTTCTACCTACAGCATTATTCAATGTGTGGTCTAAATAATGCATGTTTAAAAATCTATGCTAATTTTTATTGGGCACATCTACAGTAGGAAATACAATTCCAAACCTCATGTTGTTAAATAAGCAATTAGAGATCAACGTGAAGGAAACCAAGAGATAGCCATTTCTTCATGGATTGATTTAGGTTTTATATGACTGTGCTTCTTCCTGACATGAAGAGCTCTATGTATGGTCTTTCCTTCAGTCTCCTGAATTACATACATATAACTTGTCACATAGGTTTTTAAATTTGGACAAAACACTTGCTCTCTGGAACCCAGCAGAATCCCAAAATCAAGGGTTGGGCAGGTGGATGGGAGTGAAGTGTGGTCGGGTGTGGGGGTGACAGAATGATTTAAAATGAGAGCTGGAGCACGATCTCTCTCTTTCTGAGACCCCTTGGTGTCCATATTTGGGAATGACATAGAATACACACTCCGTGCTTAGAGAACTGAATGGGACTTGAGTTTTCTCTTCTGCTACTTCTTCTGACAGATGTGAACTGCGAGGAAATGCACAGTGGAAACCAGACATCTGTGTCTCACTTCATTTTGGTGGGTCTGCACCATTCACCACAATTGGGGGTGCCACTTTTCCTGGCTTTTCTTGTCATCTATGCCCTCACCGTCTCTGGCAATGGGCTCATCATCCTCACTGTCTTGGTGGATTCCCGGCTCCACCGCCCCATGTACTGGTTCCTGTGTCACCTCTCCTTCTTGGACATGACCATCTCCTCAGCCATTGTCCCCAAGATGCTGGCTGGCTTTCTCTTTGATAGCAGGATTATCTCTTTTGGAGGTTGTGTAATCCAACTTTTTTCTTTCCATTTCCTGGGGTGTACTGAATGCTTCCTTTACACGTTAATGGCTTATGATCGTTTCCTGGCCATTTGCAAGCCTTTACATTATGCCACCATTATGACCCGCGATGTCTGTAACCTCCTGGCATTTGGCACCTGGCTGGGAGGCACCCTCCACTCACTTTTCCAAACAAGCTTCATATTCCGGCTGCCTTTCTGTGGTCCAAACCGGGTAGACTACTTCTTCTGTGACATTCCCGCCATGCTGCGACTAGCCTGTGCTGACACCACCATCAATGAGCTGGTCACCTTTGTGGACATTGGGTTCCTGGCTCTCACCTGCTTTATGCTTATCCTTACTTCCTATGGGTATATAGTGGCCGCCATCCTGCGAATCCAGTCCGTTGATGGTCGTCGCAATGCCTTCTCCACCTGTGCCGCCCACCTGACTGTTGTCATTGTTTACTACGTGCCCTGCACGTTTATTTACCTTCGTCCTGGTTCTCAGGAACCTCTTGATGGAGTGGTTGCGGTCTTCTACACTGTCATCACTCCCTTGCTTAACCCCATCATCTACACACTCCGCAACAAAGACATGAAGGCAGCATTGTGGAGGCTGGGAGGTCGCAAGGATGTGCAACCTCACTGACTCAATGAATCACAGACAAGCAGAAGACACTAAGATTTAGGACAC
>PITA01031372.1:0-14813 GCA_004023965.1 Spilogale gracilis
TGTATAGCTTTAACAAACATCACATTCCACTATTTTATTTCAGTGCCCAGGTTTTCTGTAGGTTATGGTGAAGAGAAATGAAAAATATTTTATTTTCAAGGTTGCCAGGAGCTACTAATGCTTTCAAATTCATATTCATGTATAATCATATTTTACATTATAAAACCTTAAACAATAAAGAAAACTGCTTTTTTGTAAAAATTTTGTTTTTGTGGGGCATCTGGGTGGCTCAGTTGGTCACACGACTGCCTTTGGCTCAGGTCATGATCCTGGAGACTCGGGATCGAGCCCCACATCGGGCTCCCTGCTCGGCAGGAAGCCTGCTTCTCCCTCTCTCACTCCCCCTGCTTGTGTTCCCTCTCTAGCTGTGTTTCTCTCTGTCAAATAAATAAAATCTTTAAAAAAAAATTTGTTTTTGTAAACTACAAAAAGATTTTTGTAAAAAATCTCATTTCAGATAATAACCACAATTGATTCTTTTTTACATCTGTTGTTTTTGACAATGTATTAGTGAGAACTTAAATATATTCTAATAATTTTTATCAACTGAGTAAATTAAACAAATGCTGATAAGTAGTAAATGAAGATTAACTGAAAGGAAAAGATAAAGTGTTAAGTGAAACTGTAATCTATTATCTATGTTAACACTTTCTTGCAACATATCTAATTTTAAATATTTACTTATTGGGAAAAAAATCTAGAGAAATTAATATTTAAAATGAATGATTAAATATGTAGTTAATATTCCTAATAAATAATAAATTACAAATATCAGAAGAAGTACATGCAGATAGTTATAGCCATGATTTCCATAAAAATTGTGAGAAAATCTACAGTGTTTTTTTTTTCTTTTCTGTACTTTTAAAGTGAAAAAAAAACAAAATAAAAACAGTTACAGAAGTACATTTTATTTACATATATTCAATAATCCAGTAAAAAATATTATTGCTTGATTAATTTGAACTCTGAAAAGCACAATTTAGGTATTTAGGTTACATATTAATTGTTTAAAAGTTTAGGTTTTTTTCCAAAAAAAAAGAAAAAAGTTTAGTTTTTTTCTAATACTGAGTTAATCATATAACCACCTCTCTTCTGACCATATAACTGAAAGATCATAATAATCTTTCTTAAAAGGTACTTACATTTCTTTACAAATGAATAATAGCATCATATTACTGAACATGTAGAAACTGTTCTTTTATATCCTGTATTAAAGCTATTAAATGATAACATCTGATTTGTAGTGCTAAACAGATTACAGGAAATTTAAAAGGATTTTAAACCAACTGCACATATAGTCAAATATTATAAAACATTTTATTTTTTCTTCGTCAAAATTTACTCAGATGAACATTTCCTCAGTGAATGTCAGATAAAAACATATGGAATAATTGAAAAAGTAATAAATTCTTGTGCTGACTCACAGGCATATCTATAAGCTGAAACACTCCCATAATTAAAAAGAGCAGAAAGTGTTGGAGGTGCCAACACCAAGAGCAAAGAGACTTTGTTAAATATGGGAACATTCAAGAGAAATCAATGAAGTCTCAGAGTTAGTAGTGGAGCTTAGCTAGCCACAAAAGAAACACTCTTCTGATCTACCCAAAATAGCTTAAACCAAGTCTCAAACTGGCGAAACTCATGTTCAAATAAGTCCCTGCTAATAAAAATTGAAATTTTTCATAAAACAAAGAAAAAAATCAAGGATTTAACAACATAAAAATCATGATGTTTGGCATCAAATAAAAATATCAGACATAGGAAGCAAAAAAATAGGATACATAGCAAAGACATAAATCAGATAACAGAAATATAAATGATGGTATTAACAGAAAAGGAAGTTTAAAAAATTATGATAAACATGCTCAAATATTTCAGGGAAACAAGTATGTAATGAATTTTTAAATAGCTGAAAGAGTTTTCTAGAGATAAAAATGCACTATCTGAAATGCATATTTCACTGAAGAATAAATAGTGAATTGGAGATACAACATAAAAACTATGAAATAGGGGTGCCTGGGTGGCTCAGTTGGTAAATCTGCCTTTGGCTTGGGTCATGATCCCAGGGTCCTGGAATTGAGCCTTGCATTGGAATCCCTGTTCCGTGGGAAGCCTGCTTCTCCCCCCTCTCTCACTCCCCTATTATGTTCCCTCTCTAGCTGTGTTTCTCTCTGTCAAATAAATAAATACAATATTTAATTTAAAAAAAAACTATGAAATAATATTGCAGAAATAAAATGGATAGATAGATGATAGATAGGCATGATCGAATCGATGAGTGAGCAGAAGGCTGAGGACAGGCAGAAGCTGACACCCCACAATCCCTTCCATAGGATGTATGTGACATTCCTCAGGCACTCCTGGCTGCCCTAAAGAAAAACAAATAGTTAATTTATTGAGATTACAATCCTTTACTTCGTCTAGCTGTTTAACTCTGTAAGGTGCAAAGAGGTTGGATCAAGTCTAAGTGACAGTGCTGTCCCTTGTCATGTCAAAGAACCCAGAACTATGGACAGGGAAGGCAGTGCTGCCGCTCCCATCAGCCTATCTGGTTGACAGGGAAGAAAAAGAACTTGCATGTTGGTGAAGGAAGAAGCTGAGTGGAGGGGCAGGGAAATCTAGACTAAAAATCAAGCTGGTCCAAGGTGTTCCACAGGCTGTAAAATGCAGTGTAATCTGAACGCCATTTTTTTTGTTGTTCTTTAAATGGTTTTAATGATTGCAATGCACAAATTTATAATATGCAAATAAAAAGTTTTGAAACCTGAAGAAAGAAAAAGAGTAAATGTCCTAAACTAAATAGCATTCCAGATGCTTGTTCCAGAACAAGAAAAAGACATACAAAATAATTGAGAAAAAAATGACCGAGCTTTTCCAAATGAAATAAAAATTATAAACCCAGAGTTCCAAATAAGCAAATAAACCGATGAAATAAAGGTTTGTATATTCAGATCTTGAGAGAAATCAAAATGAAAGTTTAAAATACTTATTATACTTTGTACTTCTACTCAACTATTCTTGATCAGTTTTTTCATTTGTTTATACATTTTATTAATGTATTCAAAGGACATATTTCTGAATTGTTTTCTTTACTTTTTCCTTGATAATTTTTTTCTTCTCCTTATTTTGAATTAAACTTATTTTTAAGTGTTTTTCAATCTTATGTTGGAAAGTTAGATCATTGATTTTAAATACATAAATAGATTTATTATCTAATATAATAAGTAAATCTAAGATCTTCCTTTAAGCATTGCTGTAGTTGTACCTTCTCCAATTTGATATATTGTTTTTATTGTTATTCCATTCAAAATATATTCAAAATACATTCTATTACCATATGGGATTTCTTCTTTGACAGGTATGTCATTTGGAGTTGCACTTTATGATTTACAGATATATTAACATTGTTTTCTTTCAATATTACTGTATTTAAAAAATCTATTATGGGGCACCTTCATGGCTCAGTCAGTTAAGCATCTGACTCTTGGTTTTGGCTCAGGGAATGATGTCAGGATTGTGAGATCGAGCCTGACCTCAGGCTCCTCTCTGGGTGTGGAGCCTGCTTAAGATTCCCTCTATCCTTCTGCTTTCTTAGTGCTCGCTCTTTCTTCCCCTTCCTTTTGCCCCTCCCCTATTTCTCTCTAAAACAAATACATAAAATCTTTTTAAAAATTTTTGTGGAAGCCTATTTTATGGTCCATCATATCGCTATCTGTTTCAGTTGATAGGAATGTGAAATACAGAGTTATTAGTTGTAGTTTTACAACAATTTTAGTCCAGTAAAGAATAAACATTGAGAAATATAGTAATAACTGAAAATGACAATAAGAAACAGAAGAATATAGAATTATATTCTAGAAAAGCAGCAGTAATGGAAAATGAGACATATTGATACTATGCATTAAATCATGATTAAAGCCATGATTATCAGGAAAGTCAAAAGCACTTGGGCATATGTGTGAATACACATGTGCACATGCACTAGCACGTGCACAGACACCCCCCCACACACACACACACACACACATCCCAGCTAGTATCTCTCTGGTATTTAGGTGTCATATGCCCTAAATCAGCAATGTGGTATTCCTCAATGTTTCATTTATTACCCCCCCTTCTCGTCAGACTTAACATTTTAATATGATTTTTTACAAATTGTCATGCCCTAACAGTTTTACAAATTGTTATTATAATTCAAAAAAATCCATATTTTGAATTATAAAAACAA
Source organism: Spilogale gracilis (assembly GCA_004023965.1). Classification (NCBI taxonomy): domain Eukaryota; kingdom Metazoa; phylum Chordata; class Mammalia; order Carnivora; family Mephitidae; genus Spilogale; species Spilogale gracilis. Next base: position 4,229 of record PITA01031372.1, read on the forward strand.
TAATCCAATGAAGATATTACATTGATTTGAGAATTCGGGGGGGGGACTTAAACTATGTCCCTCTTTCTATAATCTCTGCCTAAACTCACAACATTAGTTTCAAATAGTTATTTATCTGCATGAGGCCATTCACCTTTTTTTCTTTCTATTTCTTCACAATTGTTTTTGAACATTTCTAGTAAATATGCTTGATCTCAATACTCATACACATTTTATCTCACTTTCAACAGTTTTATGGAATAAATTAAGTATTTCCATAAGTGCCTCTCTCTTTTTTTGTCAAATTTTTGGTGCATTGATTGGTTTTACTCCTTTTGGACTATGGCATTCAGAATTTAACTTTTTAAAAATGTTTTAGAGTTGGATTTCAGGGGGCTACCCAATGTCCTCTTTGTGAGATGAAATGAAATGTCATTTCAGTACAAAGGTAAATATTTTACAGGCATTTCATCCTATTATGTTCACCCTCCTGTCATAATGGTGTGTGTTTAAGGTAAATGTTAGTTGTCCTAGGAATTTGTATTTGGTGCTAGATTGCTATAAAATTTATTATAATTTTGAAGTTCAAATCATTTGGAACCCTTCTAAAGAGTTACGTGTAGGACACTGCTTGCTATTCATTCCGTATATTACCACCTCAAATCTTTCTTGAGTACCACATAATGGAGTGTTTCTGGAGGTACTAGAGGTACCTCAAATATTATAGAAGGAAGTTCTGTCTCACAACTAATTTTCTGTTCTTCCTGTGGGCCTCATGTCAGTAGTTGGAGCCAGTATCACTCTGTTGTCAGAACCAAAATCCTACCACTGAATGTTTGCGTCCCCTCAAAATTCTATGTTGAAACCTAATCCCCAATGTGATAGTATTTGGAAGTGGGGTTTTGAGGAAATGATTATATCATGAAGTTGGAGCCCTTATGATCGAAATTAATGACCTTATAAAAGAGATCCCAGAAAGATCCCTCACCCCTACTGCCATGTGAAAACACAGAGAGAAAGACAGACATCTAGGAACTATCACTAGACACTGCCATAAACCTTGAGTTTGCCCTTTCCAGCTTCTACAACTATGAAAAGGGTCTGTTGTTAGAATTCACCCAGTCTGTGGTATTTTTTCTTTTTAAGATTTTATTTATTTGATAGTGAGAAACACAGCCAGAGAGGGAACACAAGAAGGAGGAGTGAGAGAAGGAGAAGCAGGCTTCCAGCTGAACAGGGAGCCCGATGTGGGGTTCGATCCTGGGTCTCCAGGATCATGACCTGAGCCAAAGGCAGTCGCTTAACCAACTGAGCCACCCAGGCGCCCCAAGTCTGTGGTATTTTGTATGGCAGCTTAAAAGGATAAGGCAACATGATAATTATTCTTGATCACCATATCATCTCCATTTCAATAACCAAGTATCTTAATATCATCCAAATCCATCAAGTTTCTTTACATTATCTATACCTACCTTCAGTTTGTCACTCTCACTCATTTAAATTATTACTGGAACCTATTAATTGTTCTGCTCCCAATTTTCCTTTCACCAATGCTTTCTTTACCTTGCATCCAGAGTGATAAACAAAACAAAACAAAACAAAACAAAACAAAACAAAATCCCTCAAACTGATTATGCTTCTTCCCTTTTTAAACCTTTGCAGAGGCTTCATACTAATAATTTGGTCAACAATTCCATGTTTCTGGTTGTGGGTTGGTTTCTAGCCTATTTATTTCAACAGTATCCCACTATTGTTTTATTATTTACTCTTTTTATAATCGCTTAGCAACATGCCTATTTACTTCTTTACATGTTAAGCTACTTGAAAGCACAAATAATGTATTGCTCATTTTTTTTTCTATATGCAGCTTCTACTTTCATCAATGCAAAGGCACAAGGAGGAAAATGGATCAGATGCTGCCATAAAGGGGTATCTTTGTCTCTTTTAGGATCCATTTCATAATAATAAATACAATTCCAAAATATATTTCCTTATGGGATAGTTATCATCATATGGTGGGAATAAATACTCTCAGTTCAACCAAAAATCTATATTAAAATTTCAGCAGAAAAAAAATTGCAGCAGAAAATAATTGAACTGGTATCAACCATAAAATCTCAGATATATCATTTTCTTATCATGACAAAGTATATCCTTCTGAACTGTATGCTTGCTATTTCCTGTCAGTTCAAGAGAGGTCTCTTGACAGCAGAAAAAAAGAGAGGTCTCTTGACAGCAGAAAAAAAGTACAAGATATGGGAGAGAAAAAGGTATACAACAGCTGTTTACATTGTCATGGATTATCTATCATTTTGAGTGTCTTGTGCCAGAAGAGATCTGTAGCAATAAAATATTACTGAATACTGACAGATATGGCATAAAAGAACTTCAGTCCTTTACCAGTGTATAGCCTATTGCATGTGACTCAACCATTCTCAGCTGCACTTTGCTAGTTTCAAGATTAGGATGGATTTATGACCCACCCAGTGTGGCTGTAATGAGGATTCTATTAAGTAAAAGCAGAAAATAGTATATGTGAAACTTAGCACTAGCATAGGCTCAGTGTATGCTAGCTGGTTTTCAGTATTAAGAATGATACAGGGGCGCCTGGGTGGCTCAGTTGGTTAAGCGACTGCCTGCGGCTCAGGTCATGATCCTGGAGACCTGGGATCGAGCCCCACATCAGGCTCCCTGCTCGGCGGGAAGCCTGCTTCTCCTCTCTCACTCCCCCTGCTTATGTTCCCTCTCTGGCTGTGTTTCTCTCTGTCAAATAAATAAAATCTTTAAAAAAAAAAAAAGAATGATAACAATATTTATTTCCTTTTGGCTCCATACTTACCAGGCCATTCCCTTAAGGCCTTCTGGAAGATCATTATCTTAATATATTTAAATCCCTAGGCTTCATTTCCTCATTCCTAAGTATCCTCATCTCTAGGTCTCCATCTGAGGCTTGGTCAGAGAGAGGTCTCTGGCACCTCTGCAAAGTTTCAAAGTGTTTCCATTAAAGATTTTATTGGAGAACTCTGAAAACATAATTTAGAAACCTAAATCAAAAAAAGTTTCATTTGTTATTCAATATGTAACCTATTAGAATAGGCTTTTCTTTCCATAATTGACTTTTCATCAAATACTCAACATTTGTAGATTTTTTTAAATGAGCAAAGTAATTCCATCATTCTAATTACATCTTAATTCTGTGATCACATTTCATTTCTATGATCACCTAATTTTAAATCCTTTGATATATATGTGTGTGTGTGTGTGTGTGTATTCATAACTCTTGTTAAATTGTATGTATACAATCAGTTGATATTTTAGAAGTCATCTGATTGATTTCTTCAAAGAAGGTACTGAAACTAGCCAATAAAAGCAATCATGTAGGGTGCTTGGGTGGCTCAATTGTTAAGCATCTGCCTTTGGCTCAAGTCATGATTCCAAGGTCCTGGAATAGAGTCACACATCCAGCTCCCTGCTTGGCAAAGAACTTGCTTCTGCCTCTGGCTCCTTCTCCCCCTGCTTGTGCTCTCTCTCTTTTTCTCTGACAAATAAATAAATCAAATCTTTTGTAAAAAAGTAATTTTGTATATTATTTGTGTTTATTTTCTATAAAGATATATTATAAATAATTTATTATTCTGTGTTGATGATTATCCAAATAATCATTAATTCTAAACTATTTTTCTTTTGATATAAATAATTTATTTTTGGTTTGCATAAATTAAATTATATGAATAAGTTTATATTTGACATATACTCATATCATTAGATTTAGTATTTTGTATTAACACCTATCTTTTCATTGTGGTAATTATCTTATCATCTTAAAATGACCTGTGATAAGGAATTTTATTTATAAATTATTGCTGGATTTACTTCAATCTAGTCATAGATACTCATACTAAAGACATGATACTTATTAGGTCATTTTTTTTTCTTGCAGTTATTTTTTTATATTATTTATAAAACATAAAAAACTTTCAGAACATATGTAGGAAGGTGAAAAAAACTATTGCTTAGTATAAGACAAATTTTTATTTGAGATTTATTCGTGCAAAGGGTTAAGGTTATGTGAATGTCATCTCTTTATGAAGGACTATACTCTAGTTTTATTACTAATTCCCCTCTGCATCAAATCAAACACTGCATATGGTTATAACATTGATTTCTTAATTTTATGAAAATTGCCCTACCAACAGCTGGTCTCTTGAACAAATGAATATGTCAATGACTGATTACAGATTAATGATACAGCTATTCTTTAAAGGTACAGCAATTCACATTCAAATTTAGCCTCATAGTAGTTTAGAATGCTTATTTAAAAGGAACACTCTTTAACTTGTGCGTTTAAATATTTTTATTGATATAGATTTGAATGCTTTTGAAAACAACACAGCCACTTCAGAAGAAAAAAGGACTGAAAGAATTTAAATTTAGGATTACTGAAAAGCACATCTGCTTTGAATGTAATGATTTATTAAAACTAGCATGAAGCAACTGTTAATCAAAATTCCTTGAAGGCATCAGAAAATACTATAGTATCAAACAAACTTATTTAGGGTCCGTTTTTAAAGCGCTTATTCAACCTATGAAAATTTAAAAGTTGAATTAAAAATCAAAACGTGATCCAAAATTCCATTTGCCAAACAAATTTAGAAAGATATGTATTATTATGCATCTAAAATAATATAGAATTATAATGATGACAGTGGTTTCCTCACATTTTAGGATACTACAATAACATCATTTTGCTACAACAGTTTCTGGAAATGAGCGTTCTTTTACCTTTTCACTTTTCTGCCCATCAGTTACTGTCATAAATGATTTAGCTATTTGTCAACCATATATTTGAAAACTATCTTTTATATTGGGTCCAGTGGCTGGGTATGTAAGGAAGAATGCAATTTGGGATAAAATTAACAAATAAATATATTCTCAGTATTAATACTATGAACATTAGCAGTGTGCCACTTCCCAACTTTGAAAGATTTTGCTTTTCTCAATTGACATTTTGAAAGATGAGCTTCATTCAAAATTTACACCCCTTAATGTTAGGTTTGAGGAAAGCTTCACTGATACTAAACACACAATGTATTTAATGTATATGGCTAAATAAAAACCCTCCAGAACTGAAAACTCTCCTAAAATTGTGATTAATGTGCTCCAATAAAAACTGTTTGGTTTCTTCACAAAATCACTATTTTAATTCCTATCAGTTTTTAAAATTCCATTTAAGTACACTTAAAAGCTTTGGTTCATAGAGCACAAGTTTATTCTGTCACATAATTTTCTTCAGTTTAATTCTAACAATAGCAAAAGCATCTGCTGAGATCACAAGAGCATTTTAAGAAGCTTAAACATACCAAAAATACAGGATATTATGTAATCTTGTCTTATAGATCACAGACTCTTCTAAATGTGTGTTAGGCAAGTCCCCACAAACTGCCCAACACTAATGTGTAATACACACATGCACACACACTCAAATTATTAAAGTTACCTATGAGTTCACAGGCTACCTGTGCAGCAATCAAACTTTATAACGCAACCTCTTAAACTCCTATTGGTCTGAAATATTGTCTAAATGAGGTGACTGAGGAACAGGGAATGCGATTTCTTAAAGGCCGCAGAGTAACTGTGATCAACCAGGAAGACACAATTAAAAGATAAATAGTGATTATGGCAATGCTTAAAATTGAATGAGTTGCTAACCCTTTTATCTGAAGACTTTGAAAGTGTATTACTTTAAAAAAAAATTATTTGAGAGAGAGAGAAAGACAGACAGAGAACAAGCAGGCAGAAGAGCAGAGGGAGAAAGAAACAGACTCACTGCTAAACAGGGAACTGGCACGGGGCTCAATCCCAAAACCGTGGTATTGTGAGCTGAGCCGAAGGCAAACACTTAACTGACTGAGACATCCATGCACCCCAAGAATATTACTTTTGGAGGGCCCTGTCATACCACTCACTGCTATAAAAATAGTATCTAAGGGGCACCTAGGTGGCTCAGTTGGTTAAGCCACTGCCTTCTGCTCAGGTCATGATCCCGGAGACCAAGGATCGAGTCCCACATCCAGCTCCCTGCTCTGTGGGCAGCCTGCTGCTCCCTCTCTCATTCCCCCTGCTTGTGTTCCCTCTCTAGCTGTGTTTCTCTCAGTCAAATAAATAAGTAAAAATCTTTAAAAAAACAGTTTCTAAGACTAGGTGGCTTATAAACAACAGAAATTTATTTTTCACATTTCTTGAGGCTGGGAGTCATGATCAGAGAGACAGCATGGTCAGTGTCTGGCGAGGACCTTCCTCCAGGTTGCAGATTGCTGACTTCTTGTATCCTCACACAGCAGACAGCAGAAAGAAGCAAGCTCTCTCCTGACTCTGATGGGTACTAATCCCATTCATGAGGGCTCTGTCCTCATGACCTCATCTAATCCTAATTAGATGAGTTTTCCTTTTTTTGAAGATTTTATTTATTTATTTGACAGAAAGAAAGATCACAAATAGGCAGAGAGGCAAGCAGAAAAAGAGAGGGAAGCAGGCTCCCCGCCAAGCAGAGAGCTCAATGTGGGCCTCGCTCCTAGGACCCTGAGATACATTAAGAATAACATGATGGGTGCCTGGGTGGCTCAGCGGGTTAAGCCTCTGCCTTAGGCTCAAGTCATAGTCTCAGGGTCCTGGGATCAAGGCCTGCATCAAGCTCTCTGCTTGGTGGGGAGCCTGCTTCCTCCTCTCTTTCTGCCTGCCTGTCTGCCTACTTGTGCTCTCTCTCTGTCACATAAATAAATAAAATCTTTAATAAATAAATAAATAAATAGATAGATAGATAGATAGATAGATAAATAAATAAATAAAAGTAACATGAGAACATTAGAGGAAAATATTAGTTTTAATTATACCCTTCTTATAAAATTAGATCTAGCAAATATATAATTAATATGATTCATATGTTAGAATAAAAGCATAAACCAATGCTTAGAGTGCAAACTAAAAAATTGTTTATTCATGTTTCCCTTAAAAACATAACATGCGGGGGCACCTGGGTGTCTCAGTTGGTTAAGCGACTGCCTTCTGCTTGGGTCATGATCCCGGAGTCCCAGCATTGAGCCCCATATCAGGCTCCTTGCTAGGCAGGAGGCCTGCTTCTCCCTCTCTCACTCCCCCTCCTTGTGTTCCCTCTCTAGTTGTGCTTCTCTCTGTCAAATAAATAAATAAAATCTTCAAAAAATAAAAATAAAACCATAACATGCAGGGTGCCTGGGTGGCTCAGTCAGTTAAGCGACTGCATTCAGCTCTGATGGTGAGTTCCGCACTGGGCTCCTTGCTTGGCAGAGAGTCTGCTTCTCCCTCTCCCTCTGCCTGCTTCTCTGCCTGCTTAATCTCTCTCTATCTCTCTGTCAAATAAATAAATAAAATCTGTAAAAAAATAACTTAACATGCTCATTACTTGAGCTACAGAGCTGAGATTATATTTTCATGATTTTTTGGTTCTTTTAATATTTTTTAGAAAACCAGAAAAAAATCACTTGTAAGCATAGGGGAAAATAGTTTAATTATTAAAATCATTTCTTATGCATAGCATTATTTATTTATTAAATATTTCTCACTTGGACTAGAAATGGTCATAAAAAAATTCTTGTGTTAAATATACAGCTGCACTTAATGCTTTCCAACTATGTTTTCCTCATTCTTCGGTTTTTGACTTTGTTGTTTGTTTGTTTTAAAGATTTTATTTATTTATTTGACTGAGAGAAATATAGTTAGAGAGGGAGCACAAGCAGCAGGAGTGCAAGAGGGAGAAGCAGGCTTCCCGCTGAGTAGGGAGCCGGATGCGAGGCTGGATCCTGGGACTCCGAGATCATGACCTGAGCCGAAGGCAGACACTTAATGACTGAGCCACCCAGGCACCCCTCTCATTCTTAGTTTTTCATATTTATGCATATAATTATTATAGTTGACTAAGCTAATAAAACACAATAATTTTTAGCATCCTAAAATATTTTTAGTTTTCATCAAATTAGTAATAGTTTCTAATTGTTTTATTCTAGCAAGAAGTATTCTAAATACTAAAGGTTTTAAAAAGCTTGACACTCAAGGAAAAATACATGTTCAGGGGGATAATAGGGGTGGAAAAAGTAGATAAATAAATTATAGAGATTTTACATCTGGTCTGCCATATATAACTTGTCCGGGAGCTGATAACAGAGGTGTTTTATTATGAAATATATTTTCAGATTTTTAGTTCATTACTTTTGAGAAAAACTTTACTAATAAATCCCAGGGACAAATTACCCCAAGATGTATTCGCTGATCATTCTTCTTTTCTCCTTTTATGTACTTAGAGCATGAACTTGTTAGGTATGGGAAATTTTGTACTTTAAAATTTAAATATTTATAAATGCACATGCATACAGCAAATATTAATATAAAATAATTATAATAGTTATAATTCATGCAACCTTACTTCTCAGAAACCTATGTGTATACAGTTCATTTAACAAGGATTAATATGCCTCATTTATTTGACCAAGACTTTTAATAAACAGTCTGTACACATAAAGAAGAAACTATGCAAAGACCAATTATGTGTTTTTTGTATTGACTAATCTTAGTGCTTTGATTTCAATTAAGAGTACTTTTTATGAGTCAACTGCCTTGTCTTCATCTGTTCTATTTCTTCTTGCATTCAAAGCATTCAATCTCCTCTTATGTCTTGGGAAGTACCTTAAATGCTTCCTTCTTAGCCAGTGTAAGCAACCCAGAATTTCCAATAGGAAAATCTTCAAACAATTGAAATAAAACATACAGAGTGCTTCATAGGTCTCTCTACAAAATCAGTAATGACAACAAAAGAATAGTGAGTATGATTTCCATGAACATAATAGAACTTAAAGTGTCAATAAAAATATTTTCACGTGATTGCACTAAAAGAAGCTCTTTTTATTTTATTTATTCATTTATTTTTGGCTGAGAGGGAAAAAAATTGGTTTTATCGCATCCAGAAAGAGCTTTGACTCTTGATAGAGAATGAATTATATTATATTATATTAATAATAGAATGAAAAGCCTCACTTCTATATATCTACTATCAAAACACTGTTCTCACTGTTGAGTGATCTAATTCAACAGAACTTGATACTTGTCTTTTCTGAATAAACTATCACAGGTAATTCTATTATTGCTTAAATTAGTAATGGATGATAGTTATAGGAATTGTCCATTTCTTCCATTCAAACTGGATGTCACTGAAGCAACTCAAACATTAGCTCTGTAAATAGCATTTAAGACTGCTAAGAGGGCAGGGATGTTTACATTCAATTTCTTTAATTTCAATAATTAGGATGGGCAAAGAATACCCATTTTTCAAATCCATATTTAGGTAAAGACAAGACCTGAGAAAAGTTATCTAATTTATTAGTTCATAAATCTCATGCTATGCCTGAACTATTCTTCATGTTTTCAACTTTTCATCCTGTTTTTCATGCTATTCTATCTTTTTTTTTTCCCTGATCTGTTCTGTGTCCTAGGAGACCAAACAGAACAAATTGCATCATTTGAGTGACCATGTCTAGTGCTTTTCTGTTTGTTTTCCCAATGGAAAGCATGAGCAAGAAATCTGCAGACAGAAAAACAAAAACAAAAAAACAAAACAAAACAAAACAAAAAAACAAAAAAGATCAGGGTATTTATTTCCTTTTCTTTTCTTTTCTTTTTTTTTTTTTTTTCTCTTTCTTACCAAAGTTCTGAATGACAACAATGTATGTTACAGCTCCTGTCAGTTCTTACCTTTTCCACAGATCCAACTCTCTCTCACACAAATCTGAGCTTGGGGAGATTCCCCCCATTTCTTCTTGACATGTAGGAGTTGAAATGACTTTTGCTAGTCCAAACAAAGAAATAAATACTGACTAAATTGATAGTTGGATAATAAATATAGCATAAGGAACTTTTTTTAAAAGTCAATTTGTTTGAGGCACCTGGGTGGCTCAGAGGGTTAATCCTCTGCCTTCAGCTCAGGTCATGATCTCAGGGTCCTGGGATTAAGTCCCACATCGGCTCTCTGCTCAGCAGGAACCTGCTTGCCCCTCTTTTTCTGCCTGCCTCTCTGCCTATTTGTGATCTCTCTATCAAATAAATAAATCAAATCATAAAGAAAAAATTAATTTGTCACTATCAAAATAAAATATTTCTAAAGTATTATTTCAAATCCAGGAGAGAAAACAACACAACTCCACCATTCTAAATGAAGGCAGGTAAGTCAGTATTTTTGATTAAATTAATTCACTTACTGCACCTGTTCAGATTATATGAACATGTCGGCATTAATTGATCAGTATCTGTACCATAATGACTAATAAGTAATAATTAGTATTAGCCCTCATTAGAGCTACTAGTGCATTCATTCTTCCTTTTAAGATGCATTGGTGTAATTGCATAGTAATGACATCATCAAAGGACCTGGGCAAATTCAACACATAATGTAGACCATGTTCAAAGACTGAGATGAACAAAAACTTAGGCTCATCTTAAGTGACTTTCACCTCAACTTGTTATCAGAACAAGACAATGAGGAATGTAAAGGATACAAGGTATTAAGGTAAAATTAAACAAGTGG
>PITA01031373.1:0-15299 GCA_004023965.1 Spilogale gracilis
TTCCCTTAGAGCTCTACTTACATTTGGTTTGAAAACTTTTCTTCCTTTTTAACCCACCAATTAGAAAAGAATTAGAAGAGAGCCCTCCAAAATTAAAGCAGAATTGTCCCAAAGCTACTGAGATACAAATACATGAGAGTTGGAGACAATAGCACACTGGAGTGATCCATGAAATTCTAGAATGTGGAAACCTGCTGGATGACTGGTAATCAACTTAGCAGATCTGTTCGGGTGAAACCTAGGCCTGTGGGTAAGGGCAGTCATTAAAAAGCAACTCCATTATTAAACTGTGGAGCTTGGAAGGCTTGGCATTTGGAGGCAATGGTTACTCCCAAGGCTAGGGGTGGTATGCAGCTGAAAACAGAAGAATCTGTCGAAAATCTTCAAAGGGAGCAATGAGAGCTTCAGATACCCTCCTGATTTCAGAATCTGTTACGGTTTAGTGGAAAGGGATAAATGTCTTCTTAAAAATAGAGAGATTAAGTGAAGGCTGCCATGCCAAATGGGAGGCTCTCCCAGCTCCTTCCACCTCAATACTGACTGAAAGGCTTAAATAATCCAGGCAGGAGTTGGGGTGGTCTCTGAGAAAACTAACCAACCAGTCCGAAACTGACAGTTAGTAGTCTCCCATCGAGATGATTCGGTCCCCACCTAATTACTCAGGAGAGGCACACACAGAAGTGTGATTGGACGATGAAGGATCACGAGACAACACTGGTAACACCAGAGATAGACCCCTACTCCCACTAACACACACTTCAGTTCTTGGAGTGACTATACAGGGTGAAGAACATCTTGTAATCTTCCTTGAGCTACTATTTGTCAAAAAGAATGATTGCAAGTGTTTCTGGCTAAATTCACTCCACTCTTCAGACAGATGTTTGAAGCAGAGAAAATCTGCTTGGTGTTAGCAGCAATAGTTTGTCCTGGGTTCATCCTGGTCATCCTGTTTTTTCTCATTTTCAGGTTTGAATTCAGACTTATTATAGATTATCACACCTAGAACAAATTTATGAATCTATTTTCAAATTCAGAATCTCAGGCAACCTAGATAATATGCTTTCATTTAGTCATTTTAATAGTTAAGTTTCTAGATTTTAAGTATTTTTTCCTGTAGTGTTAACAAAATAAAATTAGAGAACACATTTGCTGTGATTCTATGCATTTTGCCTCATACTTCATATTCAGCATAAGGATTTAGAAGATCAGATCTTTCATCTCATGTGTGATCCCATGGAGGTCTTTTTGCCATAGATTTATTATAATTTCCCACCTCTGGCCTTAGATCAAGGAATTGCAAATTCTTCTTCATGAAAACTCATTAAATCCATATTTTTCCCCCTCAGGGTAATTGGTGTACTCTAAGTAGTTTTGTTGATTGGAGCTTTGGCTTTTGTGTTTGCTGAACAGCCATTCATGTGTTTTGAGGTAATGTGGGGGTGGGATGTTTAATTGTGTCCCTCTAGTATTATAAAACTCCAAGAACACAGTATTTATTAAATAGAGTTTTGAGTTTTTTGTTTGCTTTTCCAGGAAACTCTGCAACTATGTTCTTTGATTTGGGACTACAGAATTTCTGGTTAATGTCTCCAATTCTTAATTTTCTGGGTAAATTCTTGGGAATTGGTAAGTCTCCCAAGATGATTGTTTGTTATGCTGTTCAAATTAATAGGGAAAAGTCCATATAAATCTTAGATTTCTAAGACACTGAGCTATTGCATCTACTTGTGTTGGAACCAATGTGTTGCCTAGTTCTTATCCAGTAATTGTGACCGCATACTGCATATAAAGCAAATATCACTTGTACATGTGTACTGAGCATTTCCTATGTGGAAAGCACTATGCAAGAAGGAAGCAAAGAAATAAGTATTTGTCTACTTGGACTGAAGACATTCTAGCTGGGGAGATGAGTTGTGAAAAGTTGAATAACAAATATTTATATAACAGATGCTATAAGAATTTGTAAATATTAAGAGTAATTATATATCAAAATTATTATAGAATTCAAGGCAAGAGAAATGAACTTGAATTTAAGAAGGAAGAACTTATTAAAGAGTGAAATTGTGTTTGAGAACTAGATTTGGGCTGAAGTAGAAGAAAAAAAGGGCTAAAAATGAAGAGGTGAAAAACCACAAGGCATATCTGTTGGAGAGGAAGGAAATTATGTGTATGGGGGAAGGGGCATTGTCAAGTCAAAACCTCTGGACCAGACAGGGTGCTCGAGTTGTAAGGAGCTTAAGCCATCTCTGGCTCGCTTAGGCAGAAAAGGAATGTATAATATTGGGTGTTCTAATCCATGAACATGATATTTCTTCTGTTTATTTAAGCCTCATTTAATTTCTCTTTATTTTTTATAAGTTGAATAATTTTCTGTGTAGAAGACTTGCACATCTTTTATTACATCTCCTCTCAGATAGTTGATACTTTTACATTATTGTCAAAATTATTTAAAAACATACTTTAATTTCTAACTGTTGATGCTACATAGAATACAATAGATTTTTGTGTATTATCCGTGTATCCAGCAAATTTTCTAATTTAACTTATTAATTATAGTAATTTTGCTTATAAGTTCTTCTGAATTTTCCAAGTATGCAATCATAGCATGTATGAATAATGGTGTTTTACTTTCTTCTTTCTGGCCTTATAGCTTTATTCTTTTTTCTTGCCTTATTACACTGACTATGACCTTCTAATACAGTGTGAATAGAAGGTGATGGTGGGCATTCTTTTTTTTTTTAATATTTTACTTATTTACTTGAGAGAGTGAGAGTGAGTGAGAGAGAACACGAGAGGGGAGAATGTCAGAGGGAGAAGCAGACTCTCTGTGGAGCTGGGAGCCCGATGCAGGTCTCGATCCTGGGACTCCAGGATCATGACCTGACCTGAAGGCAGTGACTTAACCAACTGAGCCACCCAGGTGCTCTGATGGTGGGCATTATTTTTTCACTGCTGATCTCAGAGGGACAGCTTGTAACATTTCACCATTAGGAGTGATGTTTATCTAATAGTTTTAGTAGATATTAAAAAAAACCAGATTCAAGTAGTTAATCTTAACCATTTAGCTAAAGGTATTTTAAAATAATGAATTCATGTATTGTTTAATTAAGTGATTAATTTATTGTTATAACAAACTTTATCAAATGTTTTTTTCTGTATCTTTTGAGTGATCAAATGAATATTGTCCTTTATTCTGTTAATATGAAGAATATGATGGATTACGTAGTTGCTTTTCAAGTGAATTTTTCCTTTCTGAACTATATCCAACTTGACTGTGGTATATTTTCTTTTGTCAAAGGATAAGTTGACAAATCAGACTCAGAAAAAAATAAGACTTTGGGCATAAATAGTCCTTAATGGAAAAGATGGTTTCCCCGAAAGTCAGATCGGGAGGCAGCATAACTTTGTGACTAAAAGCATAAGCTCTAGACTTGGATTGCTGGTTTGAAATTCCAGTTCTGCTTCTTACTTGGTGTGTGACCTTCATTCTGAGGACCCTTCTCTATAAATGAGAATAATGCTCTACTTTATAGGTTTATGCTGAGGATTAAATGATGCTACACATGAAAATATATAGGTCATTCCTATATATTTTGTGAATGCTTTATAATGCTATTTATTTAAAGCATAGTGAATGCTTTAATTCCAGCTATTATTATTGTTTATTATGATTTGAAAAAAAATCCTGACAGCCTATAAATAGGAAGTTCAACTGAACTCTGAGAAATCTTTAAATTTATCAGAAAAAATTTTATCAGATGAAAACATGAAATATTTGATGTTTTGACTTAATCTAAAACCCTGAATAATGTTCAAAAATGAATTTATAATGTCTAAGCTGTTCGATGACTTCCATCCTTTAAATTTTCTAGACACCTTTATTGAGGTATCATTGACCTACAATAAATTGTGCACATTTAAATTATACAATTTGATAAGTTTTAACATATGTATTTATAGTTAAAAAAGCACCCCTACAATTGAGATATGGGCCGTATCTACCCCCTAAACCCAACATATTTCTGTGCCTCCTTTTTTAATACCCTTTCTCAGAATCCCTTCCCCTCTGCTCTCCCTGCTGACCATCAAGAAATGGCGGCTGGTGCTCAGGGGCAGTGTGATTCTGCCCCCAAAATCCCATAGAGAATTATAGCAGAAGTGCTTCCCTGCTCTGGAGTTCTCCTGGATTTTAATGGACACAGATGTAGTTTGAACCACAGACACCCAGTGCTAAAATGCAGGATTTGTTCCAGAAAGGCGATGCTAAAAATGCGTGTAGATGAGCACATTTATTTGTTTGCTTTCCAGTGACTAAGGTGAGACTAGGTCCGCCATGCCAGACAAATAGTTCTGTATTCCCAAACCATTCACTGCTGGTCAGTTCACCACAGAGGACATGGGGCCCATGCGTCCTTGACACTGGGGCAGAACTGGGCAAGATATGCAGGGGCATCAGGAAGGCTCGGGCCTATCTTTCAGAAACCTGACTTTAGTAGGAATAAAGCTAAAAGACTAGTACTGTCAGAGAAGGTAAGCAATGTTTGTTGAGCCTTGCCACGTGGTAGACACCATGCTGATGGGGCTTTCACACATTGTCTTATATAAACCTCTCCCCAGGCCTATGGGATGGGTCTCATTACCTATTTACGGATGGGGAAACTGAGGATTGGAGAGGTTGAGTAACTTGTCCGTGGCTCCAGAGTTATCAGTGTCAAGGCTGAAAGTGGTAAATGTGGAATTAAGAGAGCTTGGAGTCATTCTTTCTGTGACTCAGCATCACATCAGCCCTGTTGCTATCCCTGCTCTGAATCATACCCCAGGCCGAGGAACTAATTCCTTCTTCGTGTCTTCTATAAGCCTCTGCCTCTCCCCTAGGTCCAGTTTTTATGCACACCAGTGTGTGAATTTCTGAGGCCCTAGGCATTGGGCTCCTCTTCTGCCCCGGTCAGTGACAGGCATATGGGTCCCTGGTGCGCCTACTGGGGTTTCTCTTCCTGCTGCCTTTAAAGCCCAGATGTGACCATCTGCTGTCTCTACCTGGCATCCTGCCCTGCTTCTCTCTTCCTCATCTCAAACTCTGTGTGTCCATCGTTCTTGATGGGAACTCCCTACCCGGCTTTGTTTGGCTGGGTCCTGCCCATTCCTGGGTCCTGCTCTCTCTGACCTTCTTCTTTTCTTCTGGGCCAGGCTTCCATTTTCCACTGATCTGTCCGTGGGGTCTGTTCCTTCTCAGAGGGGCTCAGGTTCCACTTGTTCAGGTCTTGGCCGACAGACACCTGTCTCACCTGCCTCATTTGACTTTGTCACTACCTCCTTTTGGAAGTTCTTTCCTTTTGTTGATACAGCTTTGGCCTTGCTGCATGAATCATTAACAAACAAATACCTGTCTTCTTCAAAATTGATCACTTCTGGTTTGGAGTTCACACAGGTCTAGTATGTTTGAGGAAGCAATATCTCATGAATGACTTGACATCACTAAGAGGGACTAGGCTGCCTGTGTTTCAAGGACATGTGATGATAAGAGGGTCACAGACACAAAATATAGCACTATAAGCATTCCTACTAGTCTTCCCTGGTGAAATGTTCATCCTAAGTTTTCCTTTTATCTCTGAGACCATGTTCAAAGAATTTTTAATAGGTCACTAAATTAAATAGATTCAATTTTCTGTGTCTAGCCAAACTGCAGTTAAAAGGATCTTTGTATAAAACAAATCATAAAAAGACATTTTCTTTTCTCTTCTCTAGAAGGGCACCTGCTGAGTCACCCAAGGATAAGGGGCACACTTGGTTTTGGTACCTTCTTCCTCTGCTCCTGAGAAACAGATTAGGAGACAGAAACGTGGATGCAGATGTGGTTTTGAAAAGAAGTTCTTACAATTTAAATCCTTGGGAGGATTGAGCTTGGCTGGCCAGGCCCCTAGAGTAATGTGGACACGGGACAGCTGCTTGTGGGGTCCACGCAGAAGTCTAGCAGAGTCACAGGAAACAATTTGAGATGGTGTGAGTCTCTGCTGCTTCTTATCAGTGCCTGAGACTTCAAACTCTCTAAGAGTTTACACCGATCCAGTGCCTCAACTGTGGCTTCCCTGCGATGGAATATTGATTAGATTTCATGCTGACTTCATAGAATAATAGCCAGGAAATCACGGTGAAATGACGTTGCAGGGCTTTTGGGTTCTACTAACCTTCATAATCTTCCTTCTTCCCTCATCAGCGAGACAGAATAAAGTGTTTGCATTGCTACTCTCATTATGCAGTTATAAGAACCAGATAGAGCTTAAATCTATGGTTTTGTCGAGATAGACTGCTGCAGGCACCTACATTAGAAGGAAATGCTGTTTTCCCACTAATCAAGAAAAGAAATTGCTAGTCATAAAGAAACGGGCCCACTGAGAAATGGAAGGTAAGAAATAGATTGGGTATGTGGAATTATGAGCAATGAGAGGGTGCCCAGCATTGCCGTCTCTGCCTTATACATTAGATTCCCGTTATTCATGGGCTGCTGTTTACTCTGCAAGTCTGTTCAGTTTTCCTTTTTTTTTTTTTTTTTTTAAAGATTTTATTTATTTGACAGAGAGAAACACAGTTAGAGAGGGAACACAAGCAGGGGGAGCAAGAGAGGGAGAAGAAGACTTCTGCTGAGCAGGGATCCAGATGTGGGGCTCCCTCCCAGGGCTCTGGGATCATGACCTGAGCCGAAGGCAGATGCTTAATGATTGAGCCACCCAGGTGCCCCTCAGTTTTCCTTTTTTAAGGAAGATAAAATCTGAAAATGCAAGTTTCTTTAAGTATAATCAGTAACTTTTTATAATAGGATTTTAGAAAGCTCTGCTTCTTTTTTTTCCAGGATAACATTTTAATTTCAATTATAAAATTGCCACTATAAATAGCCAGCTCAAGTTCATAGGGTGATAGTCTTATCAGGCAGTTAATTTACATTGTAAAAAAAAGTGTGCGTTACTAAACTAAAATAAAAAAGTAACTGATATCTTGTAACATATTGTATATAGTCCTTTTTGTCAGAAATATAAAAATTTATTTCATAATCTTGTCAGTATAATTCCAAAACACTAAGAATTTACTTGTAGTTGTTAGTTGAAGTTGTTCTGGTTATGATAAAAAAAAAAACAACATGGCTATTTCTCTGCTAAAGAAGATTTTGCCTTGCTGTCTCAGTCTGTTAAGTGTACAACTCTTGATTTCAGTTCAGGTCTTAGTCTTGGTGTCGTGAGTTCAAATCCCACATTAGGCTCATGCCCAGTACAGAGCCCATTTAAGAAAATAAATAAATAAAGTAAAAAATAAAAAAAGACTTCTTACTTTCAGGATTTTCATATAGGTAAATAGGGTTTCCTTGATTTTGTGTGCATGTATGATTGTATGGGATGCACATAACTCGTGCTTCTATGCTAATAGGTGTTAATTGAATTTGGTTATCTTTTCAGTTGACCTATTGCATTTTAAGAGCAATTTTTGGATATAGTGCTTTAATCCAGAAAATTAACTCCAATGATGCGAAAGACTGTGTTCTTGTGTTCTCATGGAGGTTCTCAAGGGACCTATTTTGGGGCAGAAGTTCTTTTTACCAGGTGCCTGGGTGGCTCAGAGGGTTAAGCTTCTGCTTTCGGCTCAGGTCATGAATTCAGGGCCCTGGGATCAAGTCCCGCATCAGGCTCTCTGCTCAGCGGGGATCCTGATTCCCCCTCATTCTCTGCCTGCCTCTCTGCCTATTTGTGATCTCTCTCTCTGTCAAATAAATAAATAAAATCTTAAAAAAAAAGAAGTTCTTTTTACCAGCCATTAGATCCAATTTGGCGGACTATGGCTACTCTAACCATGACCTATGGTGGATGTACAAACCATGATATTGAGATTTAAAAGGATGGTTGCCTTTTGGACAAGAGAGGAACTAAAACTTTTTGAGTTTTTGAGTCTAACCTCTCCGGCCACATCTCCCAGGGCTGCCTGGCCACACACCCTGTGCTTTAGTCTCTCCTCTTCCACACACACCATCCTTTGTTTCTCTTGTTCCTTCATTTGGAGTTCTCCTCTCCTTCTGGACATCTGAGAAGTTCAGACAACAATAACAAATAACATTCATTTGTGGAGCCCTTGCCATATACCATGCCCTGTTCTAGGTACTTTATACATTCTGATTCTTTCAATCTTCACAAAAACCCAATGAAATGGGTTATATTCATACCCCCATTTTACAGTTGAGGAAACAAAGGCATTATGGGGCTAAACAACTTGTCCCAAACCACATGGTTAGCAAGTAGTAAAGCCAAGATTTGGACCCAGAAATTACAGTTCTAGAACTCATGTTATTGGCCATCACACTATCCTGCCCCTTGAACCCAAATAAAATATATGGTATTGGCCAGGGTTGACGAGGTTGCTGCCTGTGTCTTCCTATAGGATTTTGATGGATTCCCGTCTCACATTTAGGTCTTTCATCCATTTTGAGTTTATCTTTGTGTATGGTATAAGAAAATGGTCCAGTTTCATTCTGCATGTGGCTGTCCAGATTTCCCAACACCATTTGTTGAAGAAACTGTCCTGTTTCCACTGGATATTCTTTCCTGCTTTGTTGAAGTTTAGTTGACCAGAGTTGAGGGACCATTTCTGGGTTCTCTCTTCTGTTCCATTGATATATGTGTCTATTTTTATGCCAGTACCATGCTGTCTTGGTGATCACAGCTTTGTAATAGAGCTTAAAGTCTGGAATTGTGATGTCACCACCTTTAGTTTTATTTTTCAACATCCTTTGGTATTGGATGTTGAATATTTGCTATTTGGGGTGTTTTCTGGGTCCATACAAATTTTAGGATTATTTGTTCCAGCTCTGTGAAAAATGTTGATGGTATTTTGATAGGGATTGCATTGAATCTGTAGATTGCTCTGGGTAGCATAGACTTTCTTTTATTTGACAGAGAGAAACACAGCAATAGAGGGGACACAAGCAGAGGGACTGAGAGAGAGAGAAGCAGGCCTCCCGCCGAGCAGGGAGCCCAATGTGGGACTCCATCCCGGGTCTCCAGGATCATGACCTGAGCCGAAAGCAGTCGCTTAACCAACTGAGCCACCCAGGAGCCCCTAGCATAGACATTTTAACAATATTTATTCTTCCAATCCATGAGCATGGAATGTTTTTCATCTTTTTTTGGTCTTTTCAATTTTCTTTCGTAAGTATTCTGTAGTTTTTAGGGTACAGATACTTTACTTCTTTGGTTAAGTTTATTCCTGTGTATCTTATTGGTTTTGGTGCAATTGTAAGTAGGATCAATTCCTTACTTTCTCTTTCTTTTGTCTCATTGTTAAGTGTATAGAAATGCAACTGATTTCTGTGTATTGATTTTACATTCTGCTATGTTGCTGAATTGCTGTATGAGTTCTAGCAATTTTAGGGTGGAGTCTTTTGGGTTATTTACCCCAAAGATACAAATGTAATTGTCTATAGTAGCATATGCAGCTCAAAGTTTATAGCGGCATTGTCCACAATAGCCAGAAAACTGTGCAAAGAGCCGAGATGTCCATCGACAGATGAATGGATAAAGAAGATATGGTACACACACACACACACACACACACACACACACACACACACAGGAATATTATTCAGCCATCAGAAAGGATTAATATTTACCATTTACATCGATAAGGATAGAACTGGAGGGTATTGTGCTGAGCGAAATAAGCCAATCAGAGAAAGACAGTTATCATATGGTTTCACTCATATGTGGAATATAAGAAACAGCACAGAAGATCATAGGGGAAAGGATGAAAAACTGAATCAGAAAGAGAGGCAAATCATGAGAAACTCTTAACTATAGGAAACAAATTGAGGTTGCTGGAAGGGAGGTGGAAGGCGGGATGGGATAACTGGGTGGCGGACATTAAAGAGGGATGTGATGTGATGAGCACTGGGTGTTATAAGCGACTTATGAATTATTGAACTCTACATCTGAAACTAATGGATGTACTCTATGTTGGTTAATTGAGTTTAAATTAGAAAAAAGGAAAAAAAACAGAAAACAAATGTATGGCATCATCACAGTATAAATAAGCACATGTCGTTTCTTCTGCTTAATTGTATGCTACCTGCGATGAGAAATATATGCCATTTCCAGCACCTGGGGCTACACATAGCCTGTGCCCTATAAGTGTTAATTCTCCTCCTCCTCCTCATCCTCATCATCATTGTCTACCACATATTAGTCATCTTCATGTATCAGGCACACTTACTTCACGTAATTAGATTTAATTCTCACACTGTCTTATGAGGTTCATGTTATCCCCATCTTATAGTTAAAAGACCTTGCATTTAAGAATTGTTAGAATGGAACTTTGAGACCCCTCTATTGGGTTCCAGAATCCTTTCCCTTAACCGCTGTATATTACGTGCTCAATTAATTAAAACAAAAGGAACTGAGTAGATGAGAAAAAAAAAAACCAATGACATCATGAGTTTTGCTCCTCCAGATCTTAAGATTTCTTTTTCCTTCATGTCATATTCTAGAATGTTGAGGTCATGTGCAGGTGCCTTCACAAAGTGATAGGCAGAGTTGTTTATCCTGGTTTTCTTACATTCACAATGATACCTCTGTCTTCCACTGCATACCCCCTCTTACACAATTATTTTCTTCTACACATTCTGTTGAGTACATATTCATTTGGGATAATTGGGCTATTCCTCCCATGTTAGAACTGAGACAGTTTCCTTAATTTCCAACGTGGTCTGAAGCTTTTGAATCAGATGGTTTTATTTGTAACACTTCAGCTTTCACTAGTGTAGGAATGGGAATTTTAAATGGTTGCAGAATTGAGAAGTTATTTTGGATCGTAGGGGTACTTTAAGAAACACAGACTGGTGTTGAAATAATGACACATTTCCCTGGGCTTTCTTGCATAGGCGGCTGGCCCTCTAAGAGGCCTGACTGCAAGGCGTTGTGAGGGGTTATTCTGTGTAAGGGAGATGCAGAAAAAGAAGTAGGCATAATCCAGTGTGAGCTTCATCCTCCTGATTTGCCAAGACCAGAGTGGCAGCTAGGTTTCCTGGGATCACAAAGGGCATTTCCCCTTGAGCTGTCTTTGGAAACTGTGTCAATGCCTTCAGCTGCTCCAACAAAGTTAATTTATGGAAACTTTGAACGAACTGCAGCTTGCTGCTCCCCGGCATCTGACCCAGTTCATCACTTCCGGCCCTCTGGGAAGGGGGCCTTACAACCTGGGCCAGAAGGTTCAGGAATGGCTGCACTTTTGGGCAGCTTTGCTATATAAATGCAAAGCCAAGCTCTAAAAAAAAATGTGTAAACTGAAATGAAGTCCAGTTCTAATGGGCCATTGGGAGATTTAAAAATTGACTAAAATAAAACATTTATAAAGCAGACTGTGAGCAAATTATATTCTTTGGCCATTCCTTCATTAGACAAAAGTCCTGTATTTCATGATTGTGTTATTTTGGGGATAGATGATACCTAATAAAACCAATCTAACATCTGCAGGTTTTTTTTTTTTAATAGTTCTGGACTGGGTTTCTTAGCATAATGCATTGTCGTGATCCTCATAGGTTGTGATTCTTTTTGCCAAGCCTAATTCATCAGTCCCCTGTTGTCTTGCAGATTTTTGAGACATTGGAATCCTAGCAACAGATTTCTTGTGTAAGTAGGATCATCCTGATCACTGGTCTCCCACAGGTTGGTAAAAGTTTTGTGCTGCTTTTTATCACTCATAGAACATCCCTAGACCATTTTTCTTTTTTTTTAAAGCCTGCTATTCTACCAATTAGGTAGAAAAACATACCTTGCTTGTGAATCTATAATCAGATGTCCAAATAAGAAGGCTCTCTCTCTCTCTTTTTTAATATAATAATTTATTTTATTTTTTTGTGTTCCAAGAACCTGTTTATTTCTTTTTTTTAATAAAGATTTTATTTATTTAACAGAGAGAAACACAGCCAGAGAGGGAACACAGCAGGGGGAGTGAGAGAGGGAGAAGCAGGCTTCCCGCCGATCAGGGAGCCCGATGTGGGACTCGATCCTGGGTCTCTGGGATCATGACCTGAGCCGAAGGCAGTCGTTTAATCAACTGAACCACCCAGGCGCCCCTGTTTATTTATTTTTAAGATTTCTTATTTATTTATTTTAGAGAGAGGGTGAGTGAGAGAGAGCATGAGAGGGGAGAAGGTCAGAGGAGAAGCAGACTCCCCGCAGAGCTAGGAGCCTGATGCGGGACTCGATCCTGGGACTCTAGGATCATGACCAGAGCTGAAGGCAGTGGCTTAACCAACTGAACCACCCAGGTACCCCCCAGATTCTCATTTCGGTGTACATTTTTTTATTTGCAAGAAGTACAAAAGTTAATAACATTTTTTTATCCCTTGAATAAATACACACGGTTCAAAATGTTAAAGAAACAAAATATTATCCAGTGAAAATGATATGTACTTCTAATACCTGCTTCCCAGACATCCATTAGAGGGAAGCCACTGTTATAATTTTCTCTAGTAGTCTTCCTAAAATAATGATTCATATACACACAAAGATGCAAATGAGCAAGAACATATGTGTGTGCACGTAAGAGCTAATTTTTCCTTCATGGGGAGAAAGTATGCTATACATCTTGTTTTGCCCCTTTTTTCACCTCACAAAATACCTTGGAGATTATTACATATCAGTAAAGAAAGAACTATCTTATTATTTTTAATGGTTACATTATTGCATTATAAGGAAATGGTTGCAAATACTAATATTTGTTTATTGGCGATAGGCGTTCTTCTTTTGTGATGGCTCATCAGTGTTTTTTGAGTCTTTTTTTAAATTGTGGGTTTAATTTTTTTGTTATTGTTGATGATTCACAGAACTTTGTTGTGTAATAAGGTTACCAGGCCATTTGTATTAAGTGAATGCAAATTTTATTTCGCATTTCATTGCTGGTCTTTTAATTCTATTTCATGGTGGTAATTTTCATGGTGGTGTGGAAATGGAGAAGTCTTATGTAATGAAAACTATCAATCTTTTTGGTTTGTGAATGATTTTCCTGGATGATCAAAGCCTACCACTGTCTCTGTTTACTTGAATTCTTTCGACATAGAATCATGGGATTTGGACTAAAAAGACCTTAGCGTTAATGGAGGAAAAATTTCCAGTCAGGGCAAAATCCCATAGAACAGTGCTGGTAGATATGGATTTTCCCTTGCTTGAATGAATCCATGACCAGGAGCTTACCACCTTAACAGAACCCATTCCGTTCGCCAGGTCTGATTTTTATGAAGTCTCTTACTAAGTAAACCTTAACACAACTCTGTGAATTTTCTGTGTAGTTTTGGCTTCTTAATAAACATGAAACAGATTTGTTTTCACTTCGATGGACTATTTTTAAAAATTATTTATTCTTTTTCAATTCTCCCTTAAGCAATCCATATTTTAGATATATTACTTAAAACCTGTAAGACAACATTGCAAGAAAAAAAAAACCCCAAATATTATGGAAGCATTACCTTATAGTAATGTGCATGTGTATTTTTGCCATTTTGACATGCATGGTTTACTAGTTTGAAGAATATTGTTGTGCGTCTTGTCTCCAGTACTTTTCATCTCACAATACTGAAACTCTGTACTCCTGAAACAACTCACCATTTTCCCCTCCTATCAGCGCCCCCTGCCCCTTCCCCCCACCCTGCGCCCCGCTCCCTGCAACTACCATTCTACTCTTTTTTCCCTTATGGATTTGAATACTTTGGATACTTTATATAAGTGGAATCGTATGGTAGCTATCATTTTGTGATTGGTTTATTTCACTCAGCATAATCCCTTTCAGGTTCATTCACACTGTAGCATGTGACAGACAGGATTTCCTTCATTTGAAGACCACACAATATTCCATTATGTGGAATTTTTGTTTGTCCATTCACTTGTCGATTGGCATTTGGGTTGCTCCCACCTCTTGGCTACTCTGAATAATGCTGTTATGAGCACGGAGGTGCAAAAATCTCTTTGAGACATTGCTTTAAATTTATTTGGATACATACGCAGAAGTGGAATTACTGGCTCTTATGGTAATTCTATTTTTAATTTTTCGAGGAACCTCCATACCGTCTTCCAGAGTGGTTGCACCATTTTACAAATCGACCAACAGCAACTAAAGGTTTTTCTATCTCCACAACCTTGACAGGATTTGGTATCTTCTGCATTTTTGATATTAGCCATGATAATGGATGTGAGAATCAGCAGTTTTTAATATAACATTTCTGTCAGAATTTATTATTTTAAAATAGTTTCTCAGTGACATCCTTCCAGTTTCACGTATTTCAAAAAAACAATATCATAAATTACAATGAGTCCTTGGGCACTTATATTGGAAGATTTTGTCTCTTATGGATTAGTCCAATTTTATATATTCCCCATCTACAAAATGATTTCTAATGGGTGTAAGCTGACATTCAATGTCTGTGGTCAAAGTGGGCTTAATTTTGATTTTGAATTGGAGTTAAGATGAAATGGCTGACTAGCAAAAAAAAAAAAAGAAAGAAAGAAAGAAAAAAGAAATGACTGATTGGCTTTATACTGACTTGGGATTTGTTGGTGGTGAAACGTCTTAAAGAAGGTATTGGGACAATGTTGAAAACCTGTTTACCTCCATTCTTACTTTTATTAGCTTGGCATATTGGTCCTGCTTTCAGCACTTAGCAGGTTTTTCCTAGTGTCTGAAGGACACTTGCTGTCATTTTCAAATTCTGGAATGGGAGCTATTGGTAGAGATTTCTCCATCTTGAGTCTCTTTTAATATTTTATATTTCATCTCATTCATAAGATGAGGCTTCCCCTCATAGGACTATTTTGGCTTGACCACTAGGTGACTCAGGGTCAAGTTTCTTCAACTTGGTAATTCTTCTAACCTTTAAAATATGGGTAATAATACTAGTACCTGCCTCACAGAGTTGTTGTGAGGGCTAGATGAGCAGAGACATGAAAAGCATTTAACAAAGTCCCAGGAATGTAAGTGTAATATAAAGGTAGTGGCTGTTGATGTTGTTATATTTTGTAGTCATATGGTGGAGGCCAATCAGATGTTATTTATTACTCCAATACTCAAGATAAAGGTCTAAAACCATAGTGTGACTTGCTTTCTATAAGAACTTTACTAGCATTGGATTATCTTCTCTTTATCTTCAGTGTAGATCTTTCTTTTATCCTTCCTTCCTTCCTTCCTTCCTTCCTTCCTTCCTTCCTTCCTTCCTTCCTCCCTCCCTCCCTCCCTCCCTCCCTCCCTCCCTCTCTCTCTCTCTTTCTTTCTTTCTT
>PITA01031374.1:0-15296 GCA_004023965.1 Spilogale gracilis
GAGGGTTCCCCTTTCTCCGCAGCCTCTCCAACACTTGTTGTTTTCTGTCTTGTTAATTTTGGCCATTCTGACTGGTGTAAGGTGGTATCTCAGTGTGGTTTTGATTTGAATTTCCCTGATAGCTAGTGACGCTGAACATTTTTTCATGTGTCTGTTAGCTGTTTGTATATCTTCTACGGAGAAGTGCCTCTTCATGTCTAAGACCAGCAATTCTTAAGAAGGTGGGTTTACATGAACCAGCGCAATCCAGGCAACTTTTCAAAATTATCCCCACTCAACCTCCAAGAATATTGAGTTAGAAAACTAGTGTGCTACAAAAAAATATGAAAGCATAAATGAAGAAAGAGGACATGGGATCCAGGAATCAAGAGATCCTGCACAGGAGTGGTAAAGGAAAGTCCCAAGAACTGCCCAAGCACACCAGGCCTCCACAACCACCAGTCAGGAAAGGACGTGCCCGGGAGAAGGAGGTAATTAATAACTCTAGGAAAGCAACATTTGTATGTGAAACACAATCACACTACAGAAGTTCCCCCTCATCTGTGGGGGATGTGTCCTAAGACCCACAGTGGATTCCGGAAACTGTGGATAGCTGAACCCTAGACGTACTGTTTTTCCCTACGCATGCATACCAGTGACAAAGTTCAATCTATAAATCAGACACAGAGGGGTGCCTGGCTGTCTCAGTCAACTGTCTGCCTTTGGCTCAGGTCATGATCCCAGGGTCCTGAGATGGAGCCCTGCATCCGGCTCCCCGCTCAGTGAGGGAGTCTGCTTCTCCCTCTCCCTCTGCCCCTCCCCACGCTCTTGCTCTAATAAGCAATTTTAAGAAAACTGAACTTTTTAAAAAACTTTATTTACTTTATTTATTTGACAGAGAGAAGCACAGCTAGAGAGGGAACATAAGCAGGGGGAATGGGAGAGGTAGAAGCAGGCCTCCCCCCACCCCAATGCAGGGCTTGATGCCGGGACTCTGGGATCATGACCTGAGCTGAAGGCAGATGCTTAACGACTGAGCCACACAGGCGCCCCTTAAGAAGTCTTAAAATACAATAAGAGATTAACAGTAACAGAACAATTATAACCTATTGTAACAAGTTGTGAATGTGAGCACTCTCAAAATCTTACTGAACTATACCTATCCTTCTTGTGACATGAGGATAAAATACCTACATGATGAGCTGTAATTAGGAGGAGGCATTGTGTTATAGCTGTTAGGCCACTGCTCACCTGACTGTACACCTGGAGTTAACAGCAGGTGGCAGAAACTGTAGACGCTGAAGGCAAGCGGAGACTAATACATGCACATCCTGCACAGTGGAGTTCCTGCATGCTTATTCTATCAGCATCCCAGCAAGCAGACGGCACAGTAACCCAGAGCCAGCTGAAAGAGATGCTATCACCCCTATCAGGCTCCAAAGGACAGGGTGAGAGAAAGGTTAGCAGAAACTGAAAGGAGTCATACGTAGTTGGCCAACCTGAGGTGCAGGGACTTTTGGCTGAGAAACACAATTACCCTGAAGAGGACCTGAAGGGACGCAGCAGGGGGAGAAAACACCCTGGCCTCCCGCCTTGCTTCTCTTCTTCCACTACAGATCCCCACTGGTGAAGCTCAGCAAAATCTAGAGGTCAGGGGAATTCTCTTGATGTAGCTCGTATAGCTTCTTCAGCAGCAAAGTAGGGTAAAGGCAGCAGGTTTGGAGAGGCAAATGGAAGGCAGCTGGGGCACTTATAATGATATACTAATTAATGACAAGCCAAATTTACAAAAACATTATTACAAGGTGTGGGAGAAGTAAGAAACATGCAGTGTAACACAGCTATATCTGAACCATGGCAGAAAGTCAGTTAAGAGCTGACAATTCCAAAAATAGCATATGTATATATTATTTAGAAATACGGAGATAAAAGAGGAGACACAGCAACAGCTAAATGGATACTACCTTTGGGGACTAAGGGAGTATGGATATTATAAGCCTTACAATATTATGATTTTTAAAAAATGATATATTTAACAAAAACAAATTAAGAAAGTTGCTAGGGGGCACCTGGGTGGCTCAGGTCAGTCAAATGTCTGACTTGTGATTTCAGCTCAGGTCTTGATCTCAGGGTCATGATTTCAAGCCCTACATTGGGCACCACATCCAGTGTGGAGCCTACTTAAAAAAAAAAATTGGGGGGCGCCTGGGTGGCTCAGTTGGTTAAGCGACTGCCTTCGGCTCACGTCATGATCCTGGAGACCCGGGATCGAGTCCCACGTCGGGCTCCTGGCTCCCTGCTCAGCGGGAAGCCTCCTTCTCCCTCTCTCACTCCCCCTGCTTGCATTCCCTCTCTGGCTATGTTTCTCTCTGTCAAATAAATAAAATCTTAAAAAAAAAAAATTGGTAGAAGGTACACAGAAAACTAAATGGTTACATCTTTGGAGCTAGAATAAGGGTAGAGAAAGAACATTAACTGTTCACTTAGCTTGCTCTTGCATTCTTTTACTATGAACTTTTTTTTTTAAGTACTTTTTTTTTTTTTTAGATTTTATTTATTTATTTGACAGAGAGAAATATAGCCAGAGAGGGAACACAAGCAGGGGGAGTGAGAGAGGGAGAAGCAGGCCCTCCGCAGAGCAGGGAGCCTGATGTGGGGCTCAATCCTGGATCTCTGGGATCATGACCTGAGCTGAAGGCAGTCGCTTAACCAACTGAGCCACCCAGGCGCCCCGTGAACTTTTTTTCTTTTTAAATAATTTAAGTAATCTCTACACCCAACGTGGGGCTTGAGCCCACAACCCTGAGATCAAGAGTGGCAAGCTCCACTGACTGAGCCAGCCAAGTGCCCCCAAATTTCCTATTTTTATAGTACAGTTTTTATACTTAAAAAACCTAATCAGAGGTTATCCTATGCAAAAAACAAACAAAAAACAACTACAATCTAATCAACTGAACATAGTTGCTAAAGGGGATTTATCTTACCCTTCAGGTGGGTTGGAGCATAAAAACTTGAAAGCTACTGATCTGTATCAAATGAAATCCAGGATGAATCAATGACTTAACCATACAGGCAGCTTAAGGGAGCCTCAGGACCAAGGACTTCAAGGTCAGGAGTTCCGTCTAACTTCTCCTTCTAACCCCTAGGGAATAAATACATAAGATACAAAGATAAGGCTAAACAACTTTGAGTATTGATATATCCCCACACTAATATGAAGCAGCCCAGGGATGAAAGACCATATGACCATAAGACCCAGAGCAGCAAAGAACCACCCAGTCCCGTGCTAAAAAACCACACATTCTGGAGTGCCTTGTTATGCAACAACAATGGATACAATCTACTCTTTAAAAAAAGAAAAGAAAAAAGACTGTTGTTTCATGACTATCCAGATGCTTTCACACTGTAATTGTGCTTTCTGATGTGGCAAAAAAATGTCCATTTTAAGTAAACTGTAAAGGAAAACAGAACCACAAACTAAACTGAATATTTATTTCGTAAGAACAGAAGGAATGCAACAAGGATTAGAATTGTATAATATACATTAGATATTTCTGTAAATGGTATTCCATTTTTCAAAGGCGTTTCCCCAATTTCTTTTCTATTTTCCTCAGAGCAATCAGCAGGAATCACTACTCTCAGAAGTAGGCTGCTCCATTCTACTGGACAGTAATTATATCTTTATGTTTGAAGTCCTCATCATCTCCCCAAACCCCCTTTCCTTTCACTGGATAGTCTCACTGCATTCTTTCACAGTAACATTGTACTCTGCTCAAATTCAAAGAGCCTGAACAAAAGCTAGAGGCCCAACGATTTCTGAGTACTGGTTTAGTAGCAGTGTCTACTGGCACAAACCTTCTATTTATTCATAACTGTGATAACAGAAACGGAAGCTACTTTAATGGAATAGGAACTCAGGAATGAGATCATTAAATATAACTAAACACATTTTAAATATAAATATCATGTATTTCCTGATTAGTATCAGGTAATTTTCTAAGCTATCTATCCCAAATTCTGGTCTCAGAGAAAAAGGTCAGAGACAATTGCAAGCAAGGTGCTTCATATTATCAGGTCCATTTTTAGAACAATGAGATCCTTTGGAACAATCACTTTAGTCTTTCTTTTTATCAGAGATTTCCATCGGTCCTTTTGGTGGTAATCCATTTATGTCTGCGCCCTAAAATAAAAAAAAAAAAATTTAGATATTATTACAGCTCATTATAAGAAATATTCTCTTGGGGTGCCTGGGTGGCTCAGTGGTTAAGCCTCTGCCTTCAGCTCAGGTCATGATCCCGGAGTCCTGGGGCCTCCTTCTCCCTCTCTCACTCCCCCTGCTTGTGTTCCCTCTCTGGCTATGTTTCTGTCAAATAAATAAAATCTTTAAAAGAAAAAAAAAAGAAATCTCTCTAAAACCAACAACAAATTTCAGAATGAAAAAACTGCTTCTAGAAATGTACAGGGCAGCTAAATTAGTACAGAACACAAGTGAAGTCAAACTTAACAAGAACCAATGTTAAAAACAGTCATCCAAGGGCGCCTGGGTGGCTCAGTTGGTTAAGCGACTGCCTTCAGCTCGGGTCATGATCCTGGAGACCCGGGATCAAGCCCCACATCGGGCTGCCTGCTCGGCGGGAAGCCTGCTTCTCCCTCTCTCACTCCCCCTGCTTGTGTTCCCTCTCTGCCTGTGTTTCTCTCTGTCAAATAAATAAAATCTTAAAAACAAAAAAACAAAAAAAACAGTCATCCAAATAGTCAATTTAAAAAATGACTTCTTTTATTTACTTTTTTAAGATTTCTCTTTTAAGACTTTATTTATTTACTTGAAAGAGAGACGGAGAGAGTGAGAGAGAGCATGAGAAGGGAGAAGGTCAGAGGGAGAAGCAGATTGCCCGCTGAACAGGGAGCCCGATGTGGGACTCGATCCTGGGTCTTCAGGATCACAACCTGAGCCGAAGGCAGTGGTTTAACCAACTGAGCCATGGAGGTGCCCCATTTTTTTAGATTTTATTTACTTATATGGCAGAAAGCACAAGCAGGGGGGTGGGCAAAAGAAGAGGGAGAAGCAAGCTCTTGGCTGAGCAGGGAGGCCAAGGCAGGACCCAATCCCAGGACCCAGGGATCATGACCTGAGCTGAAGGCAGATGCTTAACCGACTAAGCTGGTGCCTATATTTTTTCTTTAAGTCTCTAGGATCCTTCCAACTAAATCTCTCACCAACTTATCAATCAGTGAAACTGGCATATTTTAGTCTCATCCATTAACTATTTTTCTTAACAGCTAAGAAATACTGGTTATTATCTTGGTTGTAAGACAAGGAACAAACACAGAAGTCTAGTTTAAAACTTCAGTTTAGGAGCGCCTGGGTGGCTCAGTTGGTTAAGCGACTGCCTTCGGCTCAGATCATGATCCCGGGGACCTGGGATTGAGTCCCACATCGGGCTCCCTGCTCGGCAGGAAGCCTGCTTCTCCCTCTCTCACTCCTCCTGCTTGTATTCCCTCTCTGGCTGTGTTTCTCTCTGTCAAATAAATAAAAATCTTAAAAAAAAAAAAAAACCCACAAAAAAACCAAATGAACTTCAGTTTAAACCAAACGTTCATTATTTAAAAACCACCCCAAACCCCTTATTTTAAAAAAAGAAACGGGGGTGCCTGGGTGGCTCAGTTAGTTCAGTGTCTGCCTTCAGCTCAGGTCATGATCCCAGGGTCCTGGGATTGAGCCCTGCATCAGGCTCCCTACTCAGTGGGAAGCCTGCTTCTCCTCTTCCCTCTATCTGCAGTTCCCCCTGCTTGTGCTGTCAAATAAATAAATAAAATCTTAAGGAAAAAAAAAATTAAGCCTAAGCACCTGGGTGGCTCAGTTTGTTGAACACCTAACTCCTGACTTAGTCTTAGGGTCGTGGGAAAGAGCCCCATAAAGGGCTGGATGCTGAGCGTAGAGACTGCTTAGGATTCTCTCTCTCTCTTCCTCTGCCCGACCCCACCTCCCAGCTCATACTCCCTCTCTAAATAAATAAATAAAATAGTTAAAAAAAAAAAAAAAGGAAAGAAAATTAAGAAATTAAGACATATTAATGAGGTTTCTGTTTCCAAAAATTTGCCTTTTCAAAGGCAAGCATTTTCCCCTCACTGTACCCCCCTCCTCACCTGCCCTTATTCAAGGTATTTTAATGTTCTTACCTTACAGTCTACCTTGCCTTTGTTATCGTGGGATTCTCGAAGAGCTTTCCTCGGCCACATACGACTAACAAAGGGGGAAATCAGAGGGTATATGTACGGCTCCAGGAATTTTTTGTAGATCCAGAGCAGAATCGGAATGACGATGCAAGGAATGCACACCATCCTTCCTGGCTGGAGCTCCTGAACTGCTGACATGCGTGAAAAAACAAATCAGGTCATCAAACAATGACTGAAGGAATTTACCTAGATGAAGACATGTGAAAGTAGTATTTCTACATTAAAGGAAAAACCTAAATCATTTATTAGCTAAAAGCAAAAATCTATTAAATAAAAATGTTGCTCTCTGTAAAGGAGTAAGAAGCAGTAGATATGAAAATAAGTGAGGTGCCTGCCCCCAAACCTCTCCAATCGCTGCTTCCCAACCATAAATTTAAAGATAAAGGAAAGACAGTAACTTTTGCTAGGTACTAGGCAGTTAGGCCCTTTGCCTTATCAACTCATGTAATTCTCAAAAACTCCAGCATCGTAATCTTCAGAGACTGACAGTATTGATTAGCTAAACCTCCAAGGATAAGAGCAAATCTGATAATAAGGAACCATTAAGATATCACTTTGGAAGATCTGAAGGCTGCAAACCAGCTGCACTTTCCCAGGCAATATATCTTCTTTGATATATTTGCTTTTTTAACAGCAATTAGGGTAAACTGAGTAATAAAAATACTTTATTTGGTATTATTATTGTTTTAAGCACACTGTCCATTTCAAAAAAATTAACATCTCTAGGGGATCCTGGGGGGCTCAGTCAGTTAAGTGTCCCACTCTTGGTTTCAGCTCAGGTCGTGAGATCAAGCTCCTGAGCTGGGAATGAGCGCTCAGCAGGGAGTCTGCTTGAGATCCACTCCCTTTGTCCCTACCCCCACGCACCTGTGGGTGCTGTCTCTCAAATAAATATATATTTCTTAAGATTTTATTTATTTATTTGTCAGAGAGAGAGAGAGCAGAAGCATGGAGAGCTGTAGGCAGAACAGGCAGAGGGAGAACCAGGCTGGCCGCGGAGCAAGGAGCCCAATGTGGGACTTGATCCCTAGACTCCAGGATCATGACCAGAGCCGAAGGCAGATGCTTAATGGACTGAATCACCCAGGTATCCCTCAAATAAAATCTTAAAAAGTTAACTCGAATTTCCTCACAAATTAGAAATTATCTTGGAATTCTCCAAATCAGCAATTTCTTGAAAAAGAACCAATACTACTTCCATAATGTACTATTGAACCAAAGGCCTCTTAAATTTACAGGAATTTTTAATCCCTTAGAGTAGGCCTGAAAAAGTAAAACACTTCAGAACAGCGCAAAAAGCTAATAATTCAGGTTGTTAAAATTTATTTTCAAAACATTATACATTCAGTATTACTTGCTGGCAAAGGACTCAGCACCCTGTCTACACTAAGGCAATCTAAAATTATTCACAATACAAGTGAGCAGTGGTGCAGATAACCCAAACTATGCCACTCTGAAGTGAATTATAAGAGTTATAAACAAGTAAACTTATAAATGTATACCAAGGAACCATCAGCTATTTTATAAAGGATTCATAGCTGGATTCTTTAAAACAGTCCCCTGGTTAAACTAAAGTAACAATTTAAGAATTTACCAAAAATATTGTTTCAAAAATTTAAAGAGCGTATTTTCTGATTAAAATAAGTCAAAATGAGCAGTGAGTCTTTCTCAGTATTTTTCAAGGAATCATTATTTTTGGCCATTGACATATAGAACTTGATGTGGAGAGACTCAGAGGTGATGTGATTCAGGTCTGGCACCTTACAGACACCAGAGCCTAATCATCAGAGCAGATTGGCTGACAGCTGCCCAGATTTGAGACCTGCTTCCACCACTTTCCAGACGGTGTTCTTGCCAAATTATTAAGTCTGTGCCTTGATGCCCTCCTGTGGAAAATGAAGACAACAGCCTATCTCCCAGGAATGTAAATGTGGGTTAGATATGTCAATAATGAACATAAAGCTCAGAAGTGTGCATGCATTAAGAGCTATGTAAGTGTTGTTACCACGCTCACACAAAACAGATCCAAAAGTTACGACCTGTCCAAAGTTCACACAGAGCTAAATGGCAACTAGAGTTGGCTAAGACTAGAATTTCCAATTCTGGTTTCCTAGCTCAATGCTCTTGCCTTTTTCCCTAACAAAAATACAATGATTAAGTTACTCCCTTCCTATTAAGCCTTTAAACCCAACTTAAACCCTTCCACACAATTGACAGTGTTCCCAGGCCTAAGTTATGTTAATGACTGGCAGTCCATCACAGATTCATTTTTACCTACTTCTAATTATCGTGTTTTAAATTCTCAAGAACGAGGGCTAGCTACTAAAAACCATGGCTTTTATAAAAATTGTTAGCTCTCTTCATAATGAAACTACTGTATTTTAGCTCTTCCTTAATCCTTAAATGACTAGGGTGAGATTTTACTTCATACATGTGGAAAATATGGTTTATAAAGGTCCAGAAGGTGGTTATACTGATAAAATATTTTATTTGCTCTCACCAAAACAATTCTCAGATAGTACAACAAAGCGAGTAAAATGTATTTAAGCTGTCGGAGGAGATTTTCTTTCATTCGGCTTCGTCCAAGACAACAATGAAATACAGAGGGAAAGGGTGAGGCTCTATCAGAAATCGGGCAGGTTCCGTGGGGGAACGCCACCTCCCTTCAAGTAACCCAGTTTAGCACATCATTTTACGGGGCAGGTTGAGTGCAAGACAAGGACTGAAAAGGCAGGAGAGAATAAGAGCGAACGGTAGTGAAGATGATAGGAGAGCGAAGGGAAGCCGACAATACAGGCCAAGGAAGAGGATAAACGCACAGGAAGGCAGGGAGAGGCGGGCCGCGGGCCACCGGGTGGGTGGCGGTGGAAAGACGAGGCAGGGGCACGCGTCCGTAGAGCGAAGCAGGATATACTTACTGGGAGGGCGCCGGCGGGCCGCGGGGAGCTGAGCAGGCCAGCTGCGAGCGCGTGGGGCTTGCTCCGCGCCGCCCGGGCTGGAGCCTGCGAAGCAGCTCCACAGCACTACAACCACCGCCCACCTCCGCCCGACCCCCACCGCCAGCCCCGGCCCACCCGACCCCACTCACCCTCGACCACCGGCTCCGAGTG
This sequence comes from Spilogale gracilis, assembly GCA_004023965.1. Taxonomy (NCBI): domain Eukaryota; kingdom Metazoa; phylum Chordata; class Mammalia; order Carnivora; family Mephitidae; genus Spilogale; species Spilogale gracilis. The sequence continues at coordinate 9,327 of PITA01031374.1, forward strand.
GAAATGTCCGTACTTCCGTAGGGAGGGACGTGCTGCCGCGGAGCCAATGAGCACCGCAAAAGGGACCGACAAAGGCGCGCCTGCGTCAGCCAGAGGACGCCCAGGACGTAACGGTGACGCGCAAGCGGGAGCGCACCCTGACTTCCGGCGCAGCCAGCAAGCGCTCAAACCCGGCCTTTTCTGGCCCGGACACTAGAGCAAGACATTGAGGAAGACTAAGTGGTTTACCATTGAGAAGGCTACTCTATTTGCATATGAGGGCCAGGCTGTTACCCATAGCAGTAGTCGTTCGACTCTTAAGCTAGTGGAACTCGGCTCATGCCTGTTTAAAAAAGGGTTGTAACTCTTTCCACGGATTAGGACCTTGGCAAGCCAACTGGAGAAACTGAAACCCTCAGTTGGTATGACACTTTGGCAATTTCTCACGTTTATCCTGCATTACACTGTTGGTATGGACCCAAGAGAAATGAGAACAGTTATGCAAAGTTAAAGCCAGTGAAAGAGGGCCATTTGCATGAAATGTCCAGAACAAATATATACAGACATCTACAAAACAGTTGCTTAGGACTGGATAGGGTCTGGAGAGGAGTGACCGCAAACTACTGCCAAGGTTCCTCTTTAGGGTAATGAAAAATGTCCAAAATTTTGCCTGGCTATAGATGCATTAGCTGAATATGATAAAAGCTATAGAATTGCAATTGGGTTACTCGTACAGTGTGTTCAAGCTCAACAAAGTGGTCAGAAAAAAATTCAGAAATATCCCATGCTCAAATTCATTATGCAAACACCAAGAAATTCAAGACAGCATGTTTATGAACAAAAATTAATGGCACAGAACAGAATAATCTGTTTCTAATTCTAATCAGAACAAAACTCATTTGATCCACTTTGTGAGGATACTTGAAATATGCTTAGTAATAAAAGACAACCAACATTCTCTTTTTATTCTTATGTGCATTTATTCTGTGCAGCATTTACTCCCGGGCCATAAGTTTTTGTTTCTTCAGTTTCTTCTGGGATATCTGGGAAAGAAACAAAAATCAAAGGTCTGTTACAAGTTTCCTGGAGAAAACTCACACTACATCTTAAAGGAGTTAGGTTGTAGCTCAGGAAAAACAGGAAATGTTAACATAAAGGGAATCCAGTCCTTTGGCAGAGGCAGAGGCAGGAGAGATATAAGGAATCAGAGTAAGCAGGGAGTTTGTGCTCAAGACTGGAAAGAGGGAGACCATGTCTAAGTGGCAAAAAGAAAGGAAGACAACAGGGGCAGTTGACTGGCTCAGTCCATTTTAGTGTCAAGTATCCCACTTTTGGTTTCAGCTCATGATCTCAGGATCTTGAGTTAGAGTCTGGAGTTGGGTTTTGAGCTTGAGTTGCTCCCTCTGCCCCACCCCCCCTTTCTAAAATAAAATCTTAAAAAAAAAAAAAAAGGGAAGGCAATATATTTAAGCAGTAAAATCAACAGAAGTTAAATACATTAGGCAGGAAGGGGGAGGGTCTAGAATCACTCCCAGGTTCCAAACTTAAAGAACTGACAGCAGAAAAGAACAGTAAACTGATCATTTACTGAAAACAAGCTTATTAGTTTGGAGAGGTGCGAGAAGAGGGGAAGGGCCCATTTTTTACACATGTTGCATTAAAAATGGCTATGGACACGCAGGTGGGGCCATCAGTGGATATATATATGTATTTTAAAAGATTTTATTTATTTGACAGAGAGAAACACAGCCAGAGAGGGAACACAAGCGGAGGGAGGGAGAAGCAGGCTTCCCGCCGAGCAGGAGCACGATGCGGGGCTCAATCCCCGGTCTCCTGGATCATGACCTGAGCCAAAGGCAGTCGCTCAACCAACTGAGCCACCCGGGTGCCACCCCCCATCAGTGGTAATTACATAGTTCTGATATAACGTTAATACAAAAAAAGCCAGTATCAGAACAAATAAAATCGACCAAGGACTAAGTAGCTTACCTTTTTCTTCTGTGCAACTTCCTCTTCTGGCTTAGGAACAATCTGCTCTTTTTCCGTAAGGATCATCTCGATATGGCAGGGAGAGCTCATGTATGGGTTAATCCGACCATGAGCCCTATAGGTTCTACGCCGCATCTTGGGGGCTTTGTTCACCTGGATGTGCTCAATGACTAGAGAATCAACATCTAAACCCTGGGAAGAGGGAGAACAAAACCAGATCAATACCTTTACCTCAACACCACAAACCTTGGCTCAAGTCCTCGCCTTTACAAAGCAATTCTGAAGACTTTACGTTGCATTATCTATTTAAACCCTTGTTTTTACCTTTATAAGCATCTTTCCTTAAATCTATCAAAACCCAATGCTATATGCAGTTTGTAAGTGGCCTCCCTAAAAGTCATTAAGGGGAGATCTGGTAGTGTCAGTTTCTAAGCCTTGATGAGAAACAGATTTTGGCAGTGCGGTTTAGCAGCTAGCAGGGTTATATCCAAACCTACATTACCTACAGTTTTGGCCTACATTCCAAATGCAAATGGTAATGGATAATGCACAAAATAGACCTCACTTTCCCAACTATACTCATTGTTTAAAATTATCAACCTCTCTCTCCATTATGAACAAAGGCAACAAACCACATTAACCGTATTAACCATTACTAAAGCAATCATTTTGGAACCTCTATTTGTTCCTTCATCATACTAGGATTTCCACTGTTTGTATTTTCAAGTATTTTGTGAAGTCCACAAGTCATACTACCCAAAATATCTGTCTACAGTACCCGAAAGGTTTTAAACCCTTGAGTAAATTACGTGTGAGAGAAAAATGTTCCTTCTGCTTGCACAGGGCTTAAAGGGGAGAAGTTAGGCTTAAAGACCATGCTTTTGATGATCTTTGTAGACAAAATTTTGGTCTTCTGGAAATTAGAGGCAGAGTTTAAATTAAAAAATTAATGGGAAATTTATTTACTGAGAAACCAAGACAGAGAAATAAATCTGGACAATACCAACAGTAACTGAACAACCAACCCAAGTTGTATACATATAAAGATGTTAATGGTTTGGGTACCTTAAGTTCAGCATTACTCTCTGCATTTTTAAGCATGTGCAGTAAAAATTCAGCACTCTTCTTGGGCCACCGACCCTGTGTCCAGCCCCACTGTTTGGCCTGAAAAAAATCCGAGAGGCGATTAGTCATTTCCCAATTTAATTCAGTACTTCAACCAAGATGAATTTATTTTATCAAGGTTGCTCAGAACAGTTCTTTTTTCACGGTTAATCCAAAGGTGTCCTAAGTTGGTCATCACGGCAACCAGGAAGAACCTGATTAAAGGCAGATTCTAAATATTCTCATCCCACCCAATCACTTTCTGTTACAATGTCATTTCAGATAGCAACTAAGAACTCTTACCTGGGCACACCTACCAACTCCACCATTATAGCGACGGAATGGCACACACTGCTTCTGCAAAGTGACGTCTTTCAGGTACTTGGTGGCTTTTCGGATATGCATACCCTTGATGGCCTGGGCAGTTTCACGTGTGTTCTAAGTATAAACAGTAAAAACTGAGTTAACTATGTTAAAAGGATAACAGTTCAAGTAAACATTCAATTTTGTTTTTCAAAATGCCCATAATTAACTAAAATTAAAGACTTCCTTCTTGAAAAGTGAGGTACTATAGTGAGGGCAAAAAAAATCCGTGTTAAAAGCCAAGGAGAATTGGCTTGAAGTTAGGGAAAAAAATATCCCAAACCCCTATTGAGTGTAATATGTTTTAATCCCATCATCTTGTAACTGTACGTGTCCCATTATCTTGATTTGTACCCTAGTTTCTTAAGCAGTTCTTCTGTAGTTTTACCAAATTCCATGAACCTTAAAGTGTTTACTATCCGATTGACAATTACAGACCAATGTCTCAAAGGTGACCACTCAGAACTGATTAATTTTCATGATAAATCCAAAGGTGTCCTAAGAAACGCATCACTGCAGTCACCTTTTCAACAGGGGGAAAAAATGCACTGGAACACGTGACACAACTCTAAAACATACAAGTTGATTCCCATACCTTAAAGTGAACACGAAGATTTGAACCTCTTGATTTGCATGCTAAAAAACAAAACGCTTTGGTTAAAATTTGGGTATCTCATTCTTTCTCTTATCCCCCCCAATAATTAGTATGTTGTTACTTACATTTCGTAGGGTTTTCTGGGTCAAGCGAATAGCGAACCATTTTCAGAGGTCACCTGGAAGGGAGAGGGAAGGAATTCTGTCAACACGTATTTACGTTAACGATGCAGTGTAAATATGTATTAACTACTACCAACAGCCGCTCAGAGAGTTATTTGTTTTCATGCTTAATCCAAAGGTGTCCTAAGAAATGCCATCATCGCGGCCATGCTTTTGTCCCCCGGCGTCTACCAGGGCCTGCGGCAGTGCTAGACAAACTAGCGACACGGACCCAGAACACCTCTCTTACCCTCTGAAGGAAAATACGGTTTCAATTCCCTTCTGGTTCCCTCGGGGGTAAAAGGTTTGGACGCCACGGTGCGGTAGGGCGCTTCCTCTCTAGAGGAGCTGCCGTCTTCCCAGGTTCTTCTAGGCTTTTACATTAAGCGCCATCGAACTTGAAAACACTCGTTCAAACGGACAATGGCTCAACACTTTACTTTTACTCCCCCAAAACGTTCTCTCGTTAGCAGCCACACACGCGCCGCGTCCTCCGCCAGCACTCATCCCAAGACAGTGGCCCTCAGGAGCCGGAAACCGCACTGACAACAGGCCCTCTCGTCACCCCTATTCCCGCTCATCGCGGCCTTCTGCTCTGACACGTCCCCCTGCACCGAGGAACATCCCCCTCAGCGAAGACAGAAGCCTTCCTCCCGGGGGCAGGGGCATCACCGCCACCAAAGCCAGGATGGCGGCGATGACCGGAGGATTCGGCAGTCCGGGAGGGAAGCAAAGACTCACTCACCTCGGGCCGCCAAGGGGAAGAGAAAGAGCGGTGGCACCTGGGAAAATTCATGAGAACTCGATCTCTCGCGAGATTTCCAGCCGAGAAACGTGATTCAAAAGGAGGCGGAGCGCTAGAAGAAAGGGAGCGTGGAATAAGTTTTAGAAGGTCTGGAAATGAATTGCGCTTTTAGGGAATGTCTCAAAATTCTCCTTTTTTGGGGATCCCGAAATGAAGTTAGGGGTTTTAAATATCAGTCAGTTAAAAGCAAGGTTATGGTTCTAGGACAGGGTCACGTATTATTAGATAGAGACGAGATATTTATTTGCCAACATTTGTTAGATTCGATTATGTGATTATGTACCCCTTAAAAGTAGCAAGTTAATGGACAATTAAGAAGATGCAAAGGATAGGATGCAATTACAATAACCAGAAAATCTTCAGAAGGGAATATCACCTATTCAGTTGTACTGCAATGGTTGAAGAGTGACACTTCTAGATCTTCTAATTGTGCAGAAAAACCCCTGGACACTATCTTCCCTTCCTTCTCACCCAAGTCATCTATCTGGTTATTCCCATAGCCTTTGATGGTGTTAGTAACTGCTAACACCACCAATGGCACCCTTGAAATAGAAGGCACTCCAAGCAAACTGAAACTCTAAGTGAAAGAACTCTGGACACTCTTCCAAGCACTCTTTGTTCCTTGACCTGGATTCCAGAGACCTCAGTTCCAGTTTGCTCTCCTGGACTCCACATCAATTGCCGGATAGAGGGTGGATTCCACTGTCTTGCCTCAGTAACTCCCATCCGTCACATGTTTCAACTGAAGTCTAAGAACACCCAAACTAAATTTGCACTCCACATCTCTTGCTTGAGCTAGCTCCAGACAGACATCAAATTACTCCCCAGTTTAAGTTTTTACATTTGGGTTGAATTAATTTTTGTACCTCAATTTTGTTTGACATAAGGGTCTAAATTAATCTTTTTGCATATGAATATTCAATTTTTCTGGCACCATTTGTTGAAAACACTGTCTTTTCTTTTTTTTTTTTTTT
>PITA01031375.1:0-15291 GCA_004023965.1 Spilogale gracilis
GTCTTTTTATTGTTAAGTTGTAATAGTACTTATGTTAGATCTTTACCAGAAATATGACTTACAAATATGACTTACAAATATTTTCTTCTGTTTTATGGGTCCTCACTTCCTCTCTTTGATAGTGTCCTTTGAAGCTCCAAAGTTGTTTTTTTTTAAGCCTCAAAGTTTTTAATTTTGTTAAAGACCAGTTTATTTTGTTAAAAAAAAAAACTTAAAATGATTAGCATTCTGTGCAAGTTGTATGAGATGTTTAATAACTGAAAGTCATAGATTAGGAATAAATCAAATAGAATCTTCTACCCTATCTGCATAATTTTAGGGCTTGATACAAGAAAAAACATGGGGTCCCGTGTTAAAAAAATATATATTGGAGGAAAAGTGCCAATAAATATCTAAGTCCGTGTTCTACCAACTGAGCTAGATGGGTGCTACCAGGAAATATTCTAAAACATGAAACTTTTTTCTCCTGAGATCTCTGCACATGTTTTGGATTTTTTTTTACTGGATTTTTAATGTTCTAGGTAAAGAAAAGTTGTTTGCATGAATTTTACTGTTCATCTTTGCAATGGGCAATGTTAGTTTTATTTTTTCAATTTTTTATTATGTTATGTCACCATTCGGTACATATTAGTTTTTGATGTCGTGTTCCATGATTCATTGTTTGCATATAACACCCAGTGCTCCATGCAACACATGCCTTCATTAATACCATCCCCCCACCCTCTCTGCTCTAAAACCTTCCGTTTGTTTCTTGGCTATACCATACCTCCACCCTCTCTGCTCTAAAACCTTCCGTTTGTTTCTTGGAGTCCACAGTCTCTCATGGTTCACCCCCCTCTTATTTCCCTTCCTTCATTTTCCCTTCCTTCTCTTCATGTCCTCCATGTTACTCCTTTATGTTCCACAAATAAGTCAAACCATGTGATAACTGACTTTCACTGTTTGACTTATTTCACTCAGCATAATCCCTCCAGTCCCATCCATGTTGATGCAAAAGTTGGATATTCATCCTTTCTGATGGAGGTGTAGCACTCCATTGTATATATGTACCACATCTTCTTTATCCATTCATCTGTTGAAGGGCACCTTGGCTCTTTCCACAGTTTGGCGATTGTGGTCATTGCTGCAATGAACATTGGGGTACATATGGCCCTTCTTTTCACCACATCTATATACTTGGGGTAAATACCCAGTAGTGCAATTGCAGGGTCATAGGGTAGCTCTATTTTTAACTTTTTGAGGAATCTCCACACTGTTTTCCAAAGTGGCAGTAGCAACTTGCATTCCCACCAACCGTGTAAGAGGGTTCCCGTTTCTCCACATTATCTCCAACATTTGTTGTTTCTTTCCTTGTCAATTTTTGCCATTCTAACTGTTGTAAGGTGGTATCTCAGTGTGGTTTTGATTTAAATTTGCCTGGTGGCTAACGATGAACATTTTTTCATGTGTCTGTTGGCCATTTGTAGGTCTTCTTTGGAGAAGTCTTCACAAGGCTAGTTTTAAATGCAAGGATCCAAGCAGTCAACACACATGCAGAAGCAGTGAAGTGAAACAACTTGTATTTTGTAGCTCTTGTGTGTCTGTATTGCATTCTTACCAGAACAGTGGCAACACTGAAAAAAAAAACCAACCTGGATGCTTTCATTTCACTCTTTATGTGCACACATTGAACATACTCTCTAGTTTGGCTTTACTGATGAGTACAGAAAGGCTAAAAGGAAAAGGACTAAGGATTGTATTCCCCAGGACTTCCACGTCATGGTGTCCCTGTCCATGTAAGTGGTAGACTAAAACAAGAAAGGGACCTGCCTAAGGAAAAGTATGACGGGTGCCCTGGCTGTTCATAGTTTTTTAGAAGGTCTCTGTCATCCCCTGGCATGCAAGCAAGTTTGGTCCCCGTGGAAAGCATGCCTTCACGTGGCTGCCAGGCCTCCAGGTACCCAGCAGCAGATACAATATGCTTTCTTTGTCCTGGCTTTGAGTCTCACTGAGGACTCACACATGGAGAGTTCCAGGAATTCTTTGCCCTGGGCACTGCAAGCACCATGTCCCAGTAGAACAGTGAGGAAGTGCGGAGGCATATGTTCAGGAACCTTTTCTGCTAACACTCCATTGTCTTCTGGAAATCCCTTTCCTCAAACCAGTGTTTTTACAGCTGAATTAAACCCAGGCATGGGCCCTCCTGGGCACATGAAAGTTTGCATGCCCATGAAGTCGGCAATGAGTAACAGGGGATTGGAGGCTCATTGACCTCCCGTGTTCGAATGAAGCTGGTGAGTTGCAGAGCCAGTTCAAAGTCTCCTTCTCTGAGTCCTGGGTCCACTCTCTGCTCCTGCATTAAGCTCCCATCTTCATGATCCAGGGCATTTAAATTCTAATAGCCTTTGATCGTCACTGGCAATAACTAAATGTGAAAGTATCCAGGAGCTGAATTCCATTCAGTGTATAGAAGCTGGATCCACTACTCAACTGTATGCAAATTGGCAGAGGAGGCTTTCAGTCTTTTCTCCAGCCCCAGCCTGGATAGAGCTTTCTCTAGTTGATTACCATCCGTGTAGATGTTGGATCAGACAGGTCTTCTGGGCTCCCAGAGCCATATGGACAAGACAGTTCTCCACGTGTCCAGGACTACCCACAGGCATTGTGATTTATCTCCTGGGAGTCTCAGAGCTCACAGATGGGGAGGGGGCTTCCAAGTTCATCTGGATAGAAATGGGAGTGACTTATTCAGAATCCATTCATTGTGTCACGTGGCCAGCCAGCCACCATATACATTTCATTATGGCCCCTTCACATGCCTAGTACCGTGTTCAAAATCTAGGGAAAAGTGATAGGGATTATGTGATCTGTTTAAAACTTTGGAAGTGTGCTATAGGCATAAATACAAGTGTGAATGAATGAAAGAATGCCTGGATTTGCCGGCTCCATTTTTATCCTACATCTGTGTTTTCATGTACTCATGAATCACACATGCATTTCACAAACATTGCAGAAGGGCCAGACAGACGCTCTGTGAGGCCTTCGGACGGTAGCGATGGAGACACGTGCCCAAGGAGTTGCTGTTACTGAGCATCTTACAAGATGGGCACAAAGACCGGAAAGCAAACAATCATGACCTGGTAGCATTTGAGCTTGACTTTGAAGGATGAGTAAGAGTTCCCTAGGTAGACAAAGTGAGGAAAGCATACAGAGCAGAGCGTGAATATCAAGATCAGTGGTCACTCGGGAAGCATGGCAATGCTGCTAGACATAACATTTGCTGGCAGGGGTAAAACATTTATTCCAGGGCAAGGAGCATGGTGAGCATGATGCCAAGAGTCCTGGTAAGTCAAGAAGAGTTTTACATTCAGTCAAGAGTTTAGGAAAATGGTTTTTGGTGGCATGTCTATAGGCAGGAAGATTGGGATGAGGATTATACTGGATGCAGAGAGCCTGGCCACCTGTCTAACAGCTCTGCAAGGGGAACAAACCATGAAAGCAGCAGAGATGGGGAGACAACAGCCCTTTACTTCCCAGATGCACTTCTCCATGGGTGGGGGCACTGTGATGAGCTTTGCTTTCTCGGAGAGAAGCCCGGGCTCTTCCTTGATATCAGCACATCACCCCCTTTGATACTCTTCCTCAGCCCTACCCTGCCCATGTTCTGCTCAGACGTTGTTTCTTAAAGTGCTCTTCCTCAAATCCCTACCTAAGACACTGCTTCTAGAGAACCAACCTAAGATGGTGGTGCCAGAAGAGGGTTCTAGAATTGGGTCATACCCCACTAAGGTGAAAAAGAGGACGTCTCACTCCAGTAAGGAAGACTACACTACAATTTTCACCTATGGTGAAGTAGGATGGGATGCCAAGGGCAGGTGGCACACTGGCTGGTGAAAAGAATAGAAAGACAAAGTAACAGGCACGGGTCATGTAATCACCAGCTTAAAGGAAAGCCTGTGAGTCTGAGGGCAGTTTGGACAGCATTCAATGACACCCCATCCCTCTCAGATGGCGGACAGGCCAAGCTAACAATCAGGCACAAGACTTAATTATGGCTTTTCTCCATCATCCTTATAATTACCCGCCTAGACAAGTCTTCTCTGATGACATTGGGCCTTAAGGGGAAAGGAGAGGAGTCTGGGGTTGCGATGGGAACATTTGACAGATGCATTTAAGAAATGTGTCACCTAAACACTCTTTCTCTTGCATGTCTGGGCCATTCTTTAGGCAGGAGGAAGGGGGATGCCCCATCGGATGAGGCTTCCCCTCAAGGTTGGTTGTGCCACTGCTTCTTGGCACCTGACCCACGTGGAGGGTGAAACCCCTTCCATTAGCCCTGGTAGGCTGTCCAAGGATTCTACTCTGTAAGGGCTGCAGGGCGTGCCTGCCATAGATCAGCAGGAACCATAAAGATGGGCCTGAGAGTGCTGGATAGAGAGGCACAGATAGTGAGGACAGTTAAGGAAACTGATCACACAGGATTTAACAACCTTGTGGGGAACTTGGAGCATCAGAATGCCACTTGGAAGCTGGGGAAAAGGACAGCCCATGATAAAGTATGTGAAGACACCAAAGCCACTGTTGCATACAAAGAGGAAAGGATTGAAAATGCCCAGAGGTCTGGGATCCCTGAGAGAATTTATAGAATTATGAATATAAAATATGAAACTACTAAAAGTGCTACAAATTAAATCCTGCACAAAAAGGTAATTTTTTTATAATTTTGTCAAAGATGAGGATTATGAAGAGGTCATTGATATGAAATCCAGATAAAGCCAATGTCAGGAAAAATATATATATTGTGCAAAGGTAAATGGTACATGAGTTGTCAATTTTCTCTTACCGTGCTTTCCTTGGTTTCTCTACCAGGAGGCTTACGGAGATCTTTACTCCCAGAGGTGCCACAGCAGATGTTTAACAAATGCATGGGCAAAGTGTGAGCTTCTGCTGGGCAGCCTTGTCCCTTTCAAAGACTAGTGATGCTTCAGGGTCTCCAACCCTGAACAGCACAATGGATCACCAGAAGGATCCAGACTTTAGCAAGGCCATTGTTCTCATACTTAAAACACAGTGAAACTTATAAAGTCGGAAGCAGCCAAGGTGCACAGCACAGAGTCCAGAAAGCATGATCCTCGAGCTTCCATTTGTCCTCTCCCAGTGGAGTTGTGTGGACACTCCTTTATTTTCTCAGCAACCACATGTGACAACACACATGGCACAGTCCTGTCTAGGGAAGCTCATCCAAGCCTTGGTGCCCAGGGTTTTTAATTGGGGTTGGTACAGAGATCATCCATATGGCTGACCTTAGACTCCAGCTCCTCCAGAGGTTAGACTGACAGTATGTGGCCCGAGGTCTCCACCATAAGCCACGTTGTTTCCCTGGGGGCCTGAGTCCACACCACAGATTATCTGTGTTAACCATGACCTTCTCACCAGGCAGGAGGTTTGAAGGGGCTCAGTGGTTACCTCCCAGGGGCTAGGCAAGGTCAAACCACTCTTTAACTTGGTCCACATCCTGTACCTTCCAATCTCTTACTGCACCTGGTCTGTTAGGGCAGCTCCAGGAAACAACAATGCTTCTAACAGAGCATCACCACCTGGGGGGCTTAGAATTACAGAAACTGACTGTCTCACAGTCCTGGAGACTAGAATTCTGAAGCCAAAGTGTTGGCAGGGATGTGTACCCTCTGAAGATGCTAGGGAAGGGTTGGTTCTCCCTACCAGCTTCTGGTGGCCTCAGGCATGCCTGGAGTTGTAGATGGCATCTTCTCCCTGTGCCTCTACACTTTGTCATCTCTCTGTGTATGTCTATGTCAGATTTTCCCTTTCTAGAAGGATGCCAATCCTATTGAATTGGAGCCCACCCTAGCGAACGTGTTTTAATTTACCTCTATAAATCCCCTACTTCCAAGTAGGTTGAAATCCTAACTCCCAACACCTCAGAATGTGAATCTTTTTGGGAGGTGGGAGGAAAAAGTCCTAATTCAACCCATAGTAGTAGGGGCCCTTGATAGTGATAATGATAAGAATTATCGTTATCAAGGATAATGGCCCATGTTCCATGTACTGATTAAACTTCAAGAAGAATGCATGCAGAGACACAGGAAGCTCTGATTCAGCCTGGGGAACACAGAAAGGTCTTCCTGGAGGAGGTAACATTAGTAGTTTGTCTTAAAGGAAGAATAAGCTAAAGAAGGAGACGAACATAGATGAAGAAAAGGCATAGACAGAGCACTTCCACTAATCTGGAACAACGAAGTCACGTCCTACAGTTGTCTTGTAGGCCATAGGAGGAGCTCTGTCCCCAGTTCTGAAAGAGTGGGTGAAGGAAACAATCCTTTAAATCGTGACTGTGATTAGGATTGCTATTAGAGTCTTGGAAAGAACTGAGGCAATTTTATACCTTGGGTGCTTTGAGCACCTGCTATTATTCTCAAAATAGATAGACTTTTATTTATGGCAACTGTCTTCCCAGGAAAAAGTGCTGTAAGCTAAATCGATCCAAATTGATGGAGATTTTTCATTAGATAAAATGTTTTATTAGTGAATCATGCTGCTGTTGGAGAACAAACAGCCAGCAATGTAGGCAGAAGGCCACAAATGACATTTTAATCCACCCAGACTAATTTCCTCATGTCCATTGTAGCATACGTTTCCAAATGACAGCGCCCAGAAGAGCAATGTGAGACCAGCACACAATCTATCGGGACAGAAGCCTTCTTCCTGGGACTCTTCCCCTGGAAAGGAAAATAATCAGAAGTTCTTGAGTCCCTTTTGTGTGGCCTATGGGATTCCAAGAAGGCCCACTGCAGGACTTAGAGTCCCGGATTCAAGTGTTAGCCCTTCTCATTGGTAACCTGCCAGGATGGGTCTCTTAATCCCTTGGTTTAGTATCTGTGAATTGACTATTTAGGAAATTTAAAAGATAAATAGTCATTTCACAGGATTATTTTGAGAACTGGGCAAGATAATGTACCTGAAGTAATTTGGGCTCCTTCAATCACCATGGTGGTTTTGGGGCTGTGGAGCCTCAGGGACGAGGGGTGGCCTCATTTTCTAATCAGTGTGTCTGGGTTTTATTGTTTCACCAGAGATTTGTTTGGGACCTCATTATAAATATGCAACAGGGGACAAGAATCAGGCAGTTCCCATTTTGGGAAGTGATGTCTTCAGCCTTTACTCTAAAAGGGACTATTAAATGTAACAAACCCAAGAAACTGCGATTAATTTGTATTCTAAACTGAATTATATCCTTCCCAGATTCCTGTATTGAACTCCTAGCTCCCAGTACCTCAAAATGTGACCTTCTTTGGAAACAGAGTCACTGCAGATGTCATTAGTCAAGTTCAGAGGCTGCCCTATTGGAGCAGGGTAGGCCTGATGTGAAGGAGAGATTTGGGCACAGAGATGCAAACAAGCAGAACATCAGTAAACCTCTGTTCTTTGAGCTGTGGCCAGTGTCACTTAGTTATGGTGGCCTGAGCAAACTAATACATCTTGGAAATAGCAGAGAGCTACTCACCAAGACCTAAAGAGTCAGACAGAGGGAAAAATATTTAACCCTGGACCAGCAAACTGACCGCTCAGGTTTTATGTTGATTTGACAATCCATCACTTTAACTCTGACCACCTGACACAGAAAATGACTTGGGGTCAGGCGTCATTTCAAAACCACTTTATTGCACCACAAGGGAGCCCTCAGATGTAGTGGGAGGTCCCATTCCAAGGGGACACACTGAGCCACAGTCTGCTCTCCCACTGTGTGCATGGATACTCCCCACCTAGGTCTGGAAGGGTGCCCTCTCCTCAGGATGTATGCAAAGAAGTTGAGGGGCCTTCCCAATGTCTCTAGACCGTGTGCCTGAAGTAACCTACACCTTCCTTTCTGGGGTAAGCTTTCTAGCATTGACTGGCTGGAAAGACAGTTCAGTTTATCAGCGTAAGTCAGAACGAATAGCTCTTGAAATGTACCCTCCAGTAGGGTGTGTTTTGGGGGTCTAGATGAGTGGATATTTTCATATTTGGCAGGAGGGTAGGCTAGCATCTCTGATAGCTAATTTTATATGTCAACTTGACTGGGCCATGGGATGCTCAGCTATCTGGTTAAACATGATTTCTGGATGTGTCCATGAGGGTGTTTCCAGAAGAGATTAGGGTTTGCACTGACAGTTGGAGTAAAGCAGATTGCCCTTCCCAGCATGGGTGGGCATCACTTAGGGCACGGATGGCCAGAATGGAATAGAAGAGCAGAGGAAGGGACAAGAGAACATCTGTCTCTTGCTGCCCTCAGCCTGGGACTTACACCACTGGGGCTCCTGGTTCTCAGGCCTTTGGATGCAGACTGGCGCTGTACCACCAGGCCCTCCTGGGGCTCAGCTAGCAGATGGCAGACCATGGGGCTTCTCAATCTCCATAATCATGTGGCTAAACACCTCATAATAATAAAACTCTCTCCCTCTCTCCATTTGTAGTCTTGTGTCCCTTCACTTCCAAGGCAATTGAATGCCTCTGGGCACTGCAGTTCTTCCTGTATTTCTGGATCCAATTAATGCATCTGCTAAAGAGAAATGCCCTGTTCTCTAGAAAAGAGCAAACTGATGGACCAGAACATTGTTGTTATCCAACAGTCATGGGTCAGCCTGGCAAATCACTTAGGGTCAATCAGAGAAATGAACCTCTTGCCAAGACAAGGGTGAGTTAGGATTCTGGAATGCATCTAATGGTTCTTGGTGGGTGGGTCTCCCCTTTGAATGTGATGGGTACAGGGGAGGGGTCTGTTCACAATGAGCCTAGCCCCTGGGAAGCAGCTTTTGGTAGGTTTATATTTTTCTCTGTGCATTTACTTGGAGTTCCCTCAGATCTTGTGTGACAGAAACTCTTCCTCCTGGAACCCGGGAGGTGAAAAAGATGTCTCCAAGTAGGGGTGAGTTCCTTGTTCTTAAAGGCAAGCAAGCAGATGTTGGATGCCGGTAGTTCACAGCGGGTGCTCTGAGGACAGTTCTGCAGCTGTGAGTCACGGCTGTGCTACTGTCTAGCAATGACAATATAGCCAGTGGCTAGCCCTTTTAACTCCCCAGGACTCATTCTCAGTGACAGAATGGGAGGATGTGTGTTGTGTAGGTGGGAGGAGGGGAGGCGCAGAATTGCACAGGTCTCTGAAGACCTCCCACACTCAGTGACCCTTAGCCAGTCCTCCTGCCGAGCCAACAACCATGCCCAGGCTCTTGCTCCTCCTCTGTCCCCATTTTCCAGTTTTCTGGATATTCCTCCAAATCAGACAGCAGTGAGAGAAGGTACCAGCATTGGGAGAATGCCCTCTGGGCACCGGGATGGCCTCTTTCCAGATAAGGGAGGAGAGAGTAAGATGCTTTCTTACTGTACAAATTGGGGAAGACATGTTTGGAGGTCAAATAGCAAAGGATCTGTCTTTTAAGTCAATTCTCCCACGGGGAGAGTTGTATGTTAAAATCCAGCTGCATTCAAAACCCATGATGGAGACTCAGCTAGGGACAGGAGGCCCAATAAAAGCAAGGGAAAGATGCACCCATGGCCCCACTGGGCACCAGACAGGAAGCGATCGCTGCTCAGGCAGCGTCTCACAGGCCTCCTCGCAGAGTGCAGCCAGCCCGAGGGGGCAGGGGAGGAGGTGGGAGGAAAGGAACCAGGCTCCAGTGGACATAGAGCATAATTCTTCCACAGCTCTGAGGTTGGCCAGCTAACACTGGGCTGGGCAGGAGGGTCTCCAGTGATCATAAGCACAGTGGCCGCACGATGCCCACCAGGACCAAGGCTCAGGGATGCTCCCCAGAATAGCTGCATGGCAGAGGCATGGGAGGTGTTCGTGTGTCCCCCACCGTCCTCCACCTGCCACTCTGCTCCTGAGCAGCTCTTCTGGGGCCCAGGACCCATGAGAACTGGGGCCAGCCCTCTGTTCCTTCAGACTATCAGTCTCCTACCTTGCTCAGAACCGTCTGTGTGTTTAATCCTCTTCTGCATGCCTGCTAACCCCTGGTGGTGGCCAGTGAGAGTGGGGCCCCTGCCCGCGCAGCCAACCCCCCAGAGGGGAGTGGGAAGATTGCTCTACATCCTCTGGAATGAAGGTCTCCTCTTCTTCATGCTGAGCTTCCCTCAGCAGCTTTCTCTCCCAGACAGACCTGCAGAAAGACAGAGTGAGAAAAGTGAAATGCAAACACGTTGTCCTGTCCCCCCCACACCTCACCCTGTGCTCGGTCCTCAGAAGCACGTCTGCAACATTCTTCTTGCTCCACAATATTGTGAGTGAATGCCTTTCCCCACACCTGTGGGGTCCTCACGGACTGTCAGAACCAGCTTGACCTGCATGGTCTCCCGACAGCGTCCCGGTGTTACAGGAAACTCACACTGAGAAAATCGAGGTGGAGGGACATTTGGTGACTAACTCAGGGTCAGCAGCCAGCAAGCAGTTGGAACAGTAATTCCAGAAGTCTCGTTCAAGTCACCACACCACTCCGCATACAGAGAACCCTTAAATAGGTCTAGAAGAACGTACTGGGAGATGATCACTGTGCCGGAATTTGGGGATTTTATCTTCTCTTTGCTTATCTGCATTCTCAGGTTTTCTCAAAAAGCCTTGCCCCTGGCTTTAAATTACCTGCATGATCTCCTAGACAAGTATAATAAGTGCAGGGTGTCTAAGCAGGAGCAGATAAGTGCCCAAGGAACTTGGACCAAGGAACTACTGTTTCCAGGAAACAGTAACAATTTGCTGAACTGGAGGCAAATGAAATAAAGCACATTGTGATCTGGCACAGTGTTGGTTTGTCCTAGAGACTTTCTGATTCCCTTTCCATTTCTAAGATTGAAGGAGTAACCATGTCCTCATCCAGGATTTTCTCAGCGATAGATACCAGAACTCTTGGGGGAAAACTTTTGCAGACCTCCCTTCCTCATTGCCTTGGGACAGAGAGGAGGAGGACACATTGGCTGTATCCTTTCCCATTTTACCCACAGGGTAGCAGACCCATGAGCAGGATCCTGGAGACAGAGGGAAGTTAGGGTCGGGCTACACGTCCCAGAGACTGAGCCCTGCAGGGACTGACTACTAGGCAGGAAAAGTGGGTTTTCCTCAGAAGCTGGTCTTCAGAAAAGCAGCCCCACCTGCCCTCCTCTTGTGCATAGTGCGGGCCAGGAGCAACTGACCAGTGAGCTGTGAGACGCTGTGGCCAGTGAGCCAAGGCAGGGGGTGTCCTTGCCCAGCTGAGAGCGAGAGTGTCAGGACCATGGACCATCACACGATGGAGCCTTGGTTTCTCAAAAGCCCAGTGTGTGAGTCAGAAATTTGCCTTCTTCTCCCTCTTTGCTTCCTCTCTGGCTCCTACCGGGCATTGTTCAGAGTTCTTTGAGGGCCGCCCACCAGGAATGGCGGCAGGGAGCTCTTGTCATACAGGGAAGTGTTCAGTGATGCTGTTTTCCTACCATATCCAAGCAAAAAGGAGTGATGCACCAGCCCTGAGCTCATGCATTAAGCCCCCTCTTCTCTGTTGAGTTCTACAGAAACTCTGACCTTATCATTCTTACACATGTATGATTTGAGGCCCAGAGAGGTTTAATAATTTATGTGATGTCACACAGCAGAAGGGGCAGAGGTAATTTTTGAACCAGGCTCCTGGTTTGGAGCTGGTTCTTACAAGCCTGGATTAACAGCAGGCTTCTTTTTCATGAGCATTAAGTCAGTGGTTGCCTAGCAGTGTTGACATTGAGTTGAATCCTCACACACCAGAGAGGGAGGCGAAGTCATTAAGTTTTTGGTCGGGGAAAATGATTTCCTGGAAACAGAGTGACTTGTCCACAATCACTGCCCCTGCGTGGGGCAGACCTGGGATCAGAGCCAGGCCCCTGATTCATGGTGTGGGGCTCTTTCTAGATATGTAATGGTGTATAAATTGAGCGTTCTTTTCTTTTTTGAGGGTTGGGGGGTTGAGGGTTGGCGGGTTGGGTGTTGCAGGGGAAAAAAATAAAACCTTTCTCCAAAGTCCAATATCTGGAACAGGAAAGGGGCAGGGGCCCAGGCTTGCCTGGAGTCCCTGAGGGGTTCCCAGGAGCACATTCTGGTCCCTTCACACACAGAGTCAGACTTGGAGAGCCAGAAACAGCGCCTGACCATCAGCTTCCAACTGTCACTCAGCTACTCTGGCCACACATTAGTCATATAATGACACTGAAATGTCATAACCATCCTGCAAGGCACACATGTTAGCCCATCTTTGATATGCTTCATTTTCCCTTCAGGGCAAAGGGTTGCCGCCGGCTGCTTCACTGAGCCAGGAGGGGCGTGGACACAGGCCTGTCTCTGGGACAACGGGCGGCCCTGAGGGGGTGCGGTGCTGCGTTTGCTGTGGCATGAACAGGTCTGCGGGCAAGAACCCACCTCTCTACACAGTGAGTGCTCAATAATTATGCGCCCAAGGTGTTGCTGGGTTTTACTGCTCTCTGGTCACCCCTGGAATTTACGGAAGCACTTCGTACCTTGATCTTGACCCTGAAAGTGGGACACCTTGATTTCGGGGCCTCAGCCCAGTGACATCAGACCCTCTAGCTCTTGGAGTTCTTCTGTCTGAAAGGAGTGTGTGTGTCTGTAGTTCTAGTATCATTCAGACGTGACTGGGGATTATAGAAATGCTTCAGTAAGCTCCAGCTCCCAACACTCTGTGATTCCAAATGTCTCAGGGCTTCCTCCTCCCCAGGGACCAGCAGGTGCCACCAGAGACTGAGCGAGGTTCTCACCATGGGGAGGGGGCGCTGGTGCAGAGGGTCTTGCAGAATTCCTTGTCTAGCCCAAGGGTTTCTTGACACACGTGCTAAAAAGCAAAGTAGCTCCACTCTCCCAGTGAGAACAAGTCTCGGGGAGGTTTTGTGAGTCACCTGGCGGTCACCACACTCACAGCCGGGAGACCCAGAATTCAAGCTGGCCTCTAGCTGATAGGCAAAGCACCCACCTTTGTGCATAGGAGCTCTTGTGAGAAGAGGGCTGAATGCGACTCCACACCAGACAGGATGGAAGGGGACACCCCTTGTGAGTCAGGGGGGCTCCTAGTTCTTGGCGAAGCAGGTATGCACATGCAATCACAGGCCAGTGACCAGAGGATGTAGGGGTAACACCTCACTGGGACTGTTAGACATCACGTTAATGTCTTTTCGTGTTGGGATATGGTAATCATTAAGCTTAGAGTAAATGTCCTCCGTTGCTTTCTGGCTATTCTTTCATGAGGCTGAGAACCCTCTCCACCCTCTTCAGTCTTCACTGCGTCCCTGGTTCACAAGCAGGCATTGAACCTCCACCGCAATCAGCCGTTCTCCTCGATGCTGAGAAGAGGGCAGGGAACAGAAATCACAGCCACCACAACCCTCCTGAAGTTCACTTTCCACCTGCTGGAATTAATCTTTTGATGCCTTCTCAGATGGGTGTAATTACTCTCATTTTGCAAACTGAGGTGGAGAAGTTAAGCAGCCTACCCAGGGTGCAGAGCTGGGAGTGGCAGAGACTCAGGGCACTTGGACACAGCTCTGGGGCTGCTGTCAACCTTTAGTCATGATGCCTTCTGCCCCAGTGGGAAGGGCAGGGGGCCCAGATGAGCCCTGGGAAGCCTGGGAGCTGGTCCCCGTGCTTACACACAGCTGGTCCTTATGCTTCTCTTATGCACAGCTGTGGTCTCCAGAGCCACCAAGTTCTGCCTCCCTGCCTTCTCTGAGATAACAGCGTGGAAATGCAGACCCTGCACCCGTCATGTTTTAACCCGTTCACTGCTCTGCTCCTCACTGAGGGCCTGCCTACCTCCCCTTGGGGCACTCCTGGCGCTGGGGAGTGCACAGCGTCTGAGGGAGGCCAGCTGTGTTTCTATCTTGGTGCTGGCTTTTCTTCTGTGGTACATTTCCTGAACTGTCCCTAGTTCTGTCCATTGGACCTCCATGGCATTAGATGATTCCATGTCCCTGAGTAGACCCTTCTCTGATGTCCTATCCTGCCCCCCACCTGGTATACAAAGCATCTTTTGTACCTTTCCTTATGGCTACGCTTTCTGACCCCCTCCTGAGTTATTCACTACCCCAGACCCATCCGGCCAAGTGCTGCTGACCCCCACTTAGGTGCTCTTGTCTGTCACAGCTGTGACACCCTGGGGCTGGGGGTGGCATCCCATACTAGGACCAGGAGGTGGAGACAAGGGAGGTGAGACAGGTCCAGAAGGAAGGACCACAGCCTGATCACTGACGGGCAAAGCTATCCTGACCACCTGCTGGCTCAGTACTTCCATGGTGGATTTTCTGTGGGGCAGGATGACATGGGACACAGTGGTGTTCATGCTTGTGGCCACTCCAATCAGGGGAGTGTCCATTCCTCTCAAGGGGCAGTGTGCATTTGCCAGACCTCTGAACCATGCAGAAGTCCCTGACACGGCACACCTGGATCCAAACACAGCATCTGAGTACTTGTCACTTCTCGGTTCTCAAGTAGGATCACACAAAGTCTCCAGCATAGTGGACCGAACACACATCTCCAGTTTCCTTCCAAAAATATATCACCAGGAGCAATAAGGCAGGCTGTCTGCTTTCACACATCACTGGGAATCGGGGATGGAATGTATGGTTTGCAGTCTGCCATCTTCAGCAGCTCAGTGGCACTCAGCTACTTAGGTCCTCAGTTCTCATCACCACTCCCCGGGCTGGTGTGGGCTCCAGCTCCCAAGCCCCAACCCTCAAGGCTGCTTCTCAGCACCCCTCCTGGTACCAGTGGCCTCCAGGTGGGTCTCCTTGTAGCAGAGCTGGAATCAGGGAATGTGGTGGAGGAAATTTGTCTGGGGGGTGCTCTTAAATGCTGATAGGGATTCTCAGAGAGGTTAAGGCATTTGCTGTGGTGGTGGGATTAGGATTTCAGGGCAACACTTCTAGTTGGGTCCCCTGACCCTGCCTCCCAGGGAAGGAAAAGCCAAAGGAGTCGGGGGTGAGGGGCGACAGGGACAACATTCTTATTTTTTTTTAAGATTCTATTTATTTATTTGACAGAGAGAAACACAGCAAGAGAGGGAACACAAGCAGAGGGAGTGAGAGAGGGAGAAGCAGGCTTCCGGCTGAGCGGAAAGCCCGATGTGGGGCTCGATCCTGGGTCTCCAGGATCGTGACCTGAGCTGAAGGCAGTCGCTCAACCAACTGAGCCCCCCAGGCGCCCCAGGGACAACATTCTTGATGGTAGGTACTGGGCTAAGCATTCCTTCATGGGCACAGGTGTGACTTCGCCCTGGGAAGGGTGGGCCCCGACCTGCTGGGACTGCCTACTGGCTG
>PITA01031376.1:0-15276 GCA_004023965.1 Spilogale gracilis
AAATCACACAGTCTTAAAAATGACCCCTTTTGAGATCTAAGTTAACATATATAGAATATATTATATATATAATCAAAAGGGGTCATTTTTAATATATAATATATATTCCATATATATATGGAAGCGCTTCCTTCTCCTCTTTGACAACTTCTTTTTTTTTTTTTTAAAGATTTTATTTATTTGACAGAGAGAAACATAGTCAGAGAGGGAACACAAGCAGGGGGAGCAAGAGAGGGAGAAGCAGGCTTCCTGTGGAGCAGGGAGCCCGATGTGGGACTCGATCCCGGGTCTCTGGGATCATGACCGGAGCCGAAGGCAGTCGCTTAACCAACTGAGCCACCCAGGCGCCCCCCCCCTTTTTTTTTAAAGATTTATCTTTGACAACTTCTTATAGTTTTGCAGGCTCTCTGACATTTCTGTTCTTTATACGGTGGGACATAAAGTTGCTACTGATCCTCACCCCATATCCCCCAAGCTCATCACTTCCCAGAAACTTCTAATTTCCAATATCGATATCTTTGCCTGAGCTTCCCCATAAATTGCAAAAAGCCACATCACAAGGGGTCTGGGATATTAATATGCTCTCCTGATTTTCTCAATGGATGACTAACAAAAATTGGGGTATGAATACCCCAGTTCCCTTATTCCTCATGCGGGCTGACTCAGTCTAATTCTATATCATTTCCCAATATGTCCTTACGGCATTAAGCTTCTGTCCCCCACAGCTGTGACTGGTTTCATACAGTATCCTCTCGGCTGCCTTCCCTTCCCCTCCCTGCTTTCCTATATCATGTTCCACTCTTTTCTACCTTCCAAATAAAGTACTTCCACTAAACTCTTAAGAGTTTTCTTCTAAGGCAATGCAAACTAAAACAGGGAACAAGAAATAGCATTAATCTTCAAAAAAAAAAAAAAAAAAGAAAAGAAAGAAAAACTTCTTTCCTTTAAAATGACTTCACAAGCTAATCTTTCTCAAACTATTGCCACACACTCACACACTAAATATGAATGTACTAACATTAAAAATAAGAACTCAAAACTGTATAGGATGTAGGATAAAGGCAGGTACTGCTCATTAACAAGAAGGCATGTTTTAGCTACTTTTTCCATCACTAGAATCTCAGTTTCAATCAGGTGATGAATGGCTACATGCCTCTAGGTAACTCAACTCCTCCAGAGGTCTACAGAGAAAACCTTGATTATCTGATGAATTATGTTTATTCAATTCCCATTTTCACTGACTGCTCAGGAATGGACAGGAGATGTACTTCTGGGTGATGGGACCAGACCAGGAGGAGCTATAAAGCTTCTGAAAATGTTTACCTCCATGTTTAAAGAGGATATAAAGAAGAACTTTTCCTCTCCCCAAGCCTTTGCACTCTGGGTAAGGAGATGCTCTAGAAGTTGTGGTAGCCATATCATGAGCATGAAGTGACAAGCCTGAAGACAAATGTCAGCATACTAAGGATGTCAGGGCAAAAAAACAAAGGAGAAATGGATCTTGGATCTCTATGGACAAGTGAATCAACTAAATCTGAAACAGTCATATCTACGGAGTTGTGATGTGAGATAACAAATCTTATTATTTAATCTTCTGGATTTCCTGTTACTCACAACCTAAAGCCAGAGTGTGCGCACTGTGAAAAATGCTTTCACATAAAGTATGTGAGCTCTCTAGATAAGGAAACCTAGCTAGTCATTCCTGTAGTGATCCCTCAGTCACAACTGCATTGCATGTTCTTTCCCAAGCAGTCACTAAAAATGGGAAGTGAATAAATATAATAGGTTACAACTAATCAAGGTTTACCTTCCAGTATCTAGTTATACATGGCAGAAAAGGGCCAAAGGAGCAAAACTTACTCAAAAGCCAGTACTTAATCTGTGTTCTGGTTATTAATATATAAGACCCATGCTCATACACCTATGTCATAGGTTTGGTGTACAGGTTAAAGGAGACAACATACATACAGAATTAACCAAGAGCCTTTCCTATTGCTCTGTAAATCCTGGTTACTCCTTACTACTGGATCAGAGAAGATGGTCCAATCCACTCTGAGCAATGGTTAACATTTGTTAACCATTTGTAACATTTGTTATTCCACCCTGAGCAATAGATCAACTGACTCTTGAAATAATCCATCACTAAGGTGAATAGGTATTACAATGAAAAAAGGTATCTCAATCAGAAGAGTCAATAAAGGCAAAGGCTTAAAAAATGCAGGAGATTGGGGAGGGGATAAGAGCAGTTCATGTTGCTAAAAGTACCATAGAGGCAGTGGTGAGCAAAGAGGCTAGTAAGTTAGGGTGCAGCTAGATCACAAACTTTCTTTTTTTTTTTTTTTAATTTACTTACTAATTATTTTTCATTACATTATTTTATGTTTTCAGTGTTCCAAGATTCATTGTTTATGCCCCACACCCAGTGTTCCATGCAATATGTGTCCTCAATACTAGGCTCACCCATCCCCCAACCCCCTCCTCTCCAAGACTCTCAGTTTGTTTCTGAGACCAAAGCCTCTCATGTATCATCGCCCTCTCTGATTTACCTCACTCTCATTTCCTTTCCTTCTCCTACTGTCCTCCATATTACTCATTATGCTCCACAAGTTAAGTGAAATAGTATGATACTTGACTTGCGCTGCTTGGCTCATTTCACTCAGCATAATCTCCTCCAGTCCAGTCCATGTTACTACAAAAGCTGGGTATTCATCCTTTCTGATGGAGTTGTAATATTCCATTGTATATATGTACCATATCTTCTTTATCCATTCATCTGTTGAAGGGCACCTTGGTTCTTTCCACAGTTTGGCAATTGTGGCCATTGCTGCAATGATCATTGGGGTACATATGGCCCTTCTTTTCACTATATCTATGTCTTGGGGTAAATATCCCATAGTGCAATTGCAGGGTCATACGGTAGCTCTATTTTTAATTTTGTAAAGGAATCTCAACACTGTTTTCCAAAGTGGCTGCACCAACTTGCGTTCCCACCAACAGTGTAAGAGGGTTCCCCTTTCTCCGCAGCCTCTCCAACACTTGTTTCCTGTCCTGTTAATTTTGGCCATTCTAACTGGTGTAAGGTGGTATCTCAATGTGGCTTTGATTTGAATTTCCCTGATAGCTAGTGATGATGAACCTTTTTTCATGTGTCTGTTAGCCATTTGTATATCTTCTATGGAGAAGTGCCTCCTCATGTCTCTTGCCCTTTTTTTGATGTGTTCATCTTCTTTTTGGATGTTGAGTTTGAGTAGTTCTTTATAGATCTTGTGGAGATGTGTTTGGAAAGAAGTTGCTGTGGCCTATGTCAAAGAGGTTACTGCCTATGTTCTCCTTTAGGATATTGAGAGATTCCTGTCTCACCTTGAGGTCTTTCATCCATTTCAAGTTTATATTTGTGGGTGGCATAAGAGAATGGTCTAGTTTCATTCTTCTATTCCTAGTTGTCCAATTTTTGCAGCACCATTAATTGAAGAGACTGTCTTTTTTCCACTGGATATTTTTTCCTCCTTTGTTAAAGACTATTTTACCAAGAGTTGAGGGACCATATCTGGACTCTCTACTCTGTTCCCTTGGTCTCTTTTTGTGCCAGTACCACACTGTCTTGGTGATCACAGCTTTGTAATAAAGCTTGAAATCAGGTAACATGATGCCCCCAGCTTTTATTTTCTTTCTCAACATTTCCTTGCAATTTGGGGTCTTTTATGGTTCCATATTAACATTAGTATTCCTTGTTCCAGCTCTTTGAAAAATGTTGGTGGAATTTTGATCAGGATGGCACTGAAACAATAGATTACTCTGGGCAGTATAGACATTTTAACAATGTTTATTCTTCCAAGTCATGAGCATGAAATGCTCTTCCATCTTTTTGTGTCTTCTTCAATTTCTTTCATGAGTGTTCTATAGTTTCTCGAGTACAGATCCTTAACTACGTTGGTTAGGTTTATTCCTAGGTATTGTATGGTTGTTGGTGCTGTAGTAAATGGAATCAATTCTCTGACTTTCCTTTATATATTTTTATTGTTAGAGTATAAGAACGCCGCTGACTTCTTTGCATTGATTTTGTATCTTGCCACATTACTAAATTATCTTATGAATTTACTAGTTTGGGGGTAGAGTCCTTTGAGTTTTCCACATAAAGTATCATGTCATCTGCAAAGAGAGAGAGTTTGGCTTCTTCTTTGGGAATCTGAATATCTTTTCTTTCTTTTTGTTGTCTGATTACTGTTGCTAGGAATTCTTTTTTTTTTAAGATTTTTAAAATTTATTCTACAGAGAGAAACACAGCTAGAGAGGGAACACAAGCAGGAGGAGTGAGAGAGGGAGAAGCAGGTTTCCCGCAGAGCAGGGAGCCTGAAGTGGGGCTTGATACCCAGTCTCCGGGATCATGAACTGAGCCAAAGGCAGTTGCTTAACCAACTGAGCCACCCAGGTGTCCCTGTTACTAGGACTTCTAACAGTATGTTGAACAAAACTGGTGACAGTAGGCATCCTATGTTCTATTCCTGATCTCAGTGGGAAGGCTGTCAGCTTTTCCCCATTGAGAATGATATTTGCTGTGGGTTTTTCATAGATAAATTTTATAAGGTTGAGGAATGTTCCCTCTACCCCTATACTTTGAAGAGTTTTAATCAGGAATAGATGCTGTATTTTGTCAAATACTTTTTCTGCATCAATCAAAAGGACCATGTTGTTCTTCTCTTCTCTCTTATTGACTTGTTCTATCATTGATTGATTTGCAAATGTTGAACCACCCTTGTATCCCAGGGATAAATCCCACCTGGTCATGGTGGATAATCTTTTTAATGTACTGTTGGATACTATTAGCTAGGATCTTGCTAAGAATCTTGGCATCCATATTCATCAGGGATATTGGTCTGAAATTTTCCTTTTTGATGGGGTCTTTGTCTGATTTGGGATTAAAGTAATGCTGGCTTCATAGAAAGAGTCCGAAAGTTTTCCTTCTCTTTCTATTTTTTGAAATAGCCTCAGGAGAATAGGTATTATTTCTTCTTTGAATGCTTAGGAGAATTCCCCCAGCAAATCCCTCAGGTCCTGGGCTCTTGTTTTTTGGGAGGTTTTTGATCACTGCTTCAATCTCGTTACTAGATATTGGTCTATTCCAATTGTCGATTCCTTCCTGTTTCAGTCTCAGAAGTTTATAGCTTTCCAGGAATGCATCCATACCTTCTAGGTCGACTAACTTATTGGCACACAACTGTTGATAGTAATTTCTGATGACTGTTTCTATTTCCTTGGTGTTAGTCGTGATCTCCCCCCTTTCATTTGTAATTTTATTAATTTGGGTCCTCTCCCTTTTCTTTTGGATAGTTTGGCTAATGGTTTATCGATCTTATTAATTCTTTCTAAGAACCAGCTTCTAGTTTCATTGATGTGTTCTACTATATCTCTAGTTTCTAATTTGTTGATCTCTGCTCTAATCTTCATTATTTCCCGTCTTGTGTGTGGGGTTGGATTAATTTGTTGTAGATTTTCCAGTTCCTTAAGGAGTAAAGAGAGTTGGTGTATTCAGGATTTTTCAATTTTTTTGAGTGAGGCTTGGATGGCCATGTATTTTCCCCTTAGGCTTGCCTTTGCCATCCCCATAGGCTTTGGATTGATGTATCTTCATTCTCATTGGTTTCCATGAAATATTTAAATTCTTCTCTGATTTCCTGGTCGATCCAAACATTCTTGTGCAGGATAGTCTTTAGCTTCCAAGTGTTTGAATTCCTTCTGAACTTTTTGTTGTGGTTGAGTTCCAGTTTCAAGACACTTTGGTCAGAGAATATGCAGGGAATAATCTCAATCTTTTGGTATCAGTTGAGCCCTGATCTGCGACCTAGTATGTGGTCTATTCTGGAAAAAGTTTCATGTGCACCTGAGAAGAATAAGTATTCTGATGTTTTAGGGTGGAATGTTCTGAATATATGTATGAGATCCATCTGGTCTAATGTGTCATCCAAAGCTCTTGTTTCTTTGTTGATATTCTGTTTAGATGATCTGTGCAGTGCTGAGACTGGCATGTTAAGATCTCCTACAATTATCATATTCATATCAATATGACGCTTTATTTTGCTTAATAGTTGTCTTATGTAGTTGGCTACTCCTGTGTTGTGGGCATAAATATTTACAACTCTTCTATCTTCTTGGTGTATAGACCCTTTAAGAGTGATGTAGAATCCTTTTGTGTCTCTGACTATAGTCTTTAGATTAAAATCTAATTTGCCTGATATGAGAATCACTACCCCAGCTTTCTTTTGGGACCCACTGGCATGAAAGGTGGTCTTCCATCTCCTCACTCTCTGTCTGGTAGTGTATTTAGATTCAAAATGTGTCTCTTGTAGACAGCATATGGACATGTCCTGTTATTTTATCCAGTCTGCAACCCTGTGCTGTTTTATAGGAGCATTTAGGTCATTTACATTGAGAGTGATTATTGATAGGTACATTTTTACTGACACCATGTTGCCTGTGAAGTTCTTGTTTCTATAGATTACCTCTGTAAATTTCTATTCTGTGTCACTCTTGGGTCCATTTCTCTTTTAAAGAACTTCCCCTTAATATTTCTTGTAGTGCTGGCTTGGTGGTCGCATGATCTTTTGGACCTTGCTGGTCCTGGAAGCTCTTTACCTCTCCTTCCATTTAGAAAATCAACCTTGCTGGGTACTTTATCCTTGGTTGCCTTTTTTTGTTCATTTAATTTTTTTTCCTGAATATGTCTTGCCAGCCCTTTCAGGCTTGCCAGGTTTCTGTGGCAGGTTTTACGTTATTCTGATGTTCCTCCCTCTGTATGTAGGGGATCTCTTCTCCCTAGCTGCTCTTAAGACATATTCTTTGAATTTATGATTAGTGAACTTCATAATTATGTGTCTCGAGGTTTTTCTAGCCTGATCGATCTTGGAGGGTGTCCTCTCCACCTCTAGGACACGAACGCCTGTTTCATTACCCAGATTAGAAAAATTTTCACCCAGAATTTGTTCAACTATACCTTCTCTCTCTCTCTCTCTCTCTCTCTCTCTCCCTCAGGAATTCCTATAATTCTGATATTGGATCATTTTATGGCATCATTTATTTCCCTAATTCTATTTTCATGGGATTTTAGCTGTTTGTTCGAAGACTTCTCCTGCTCCTCCTTCTCAATCAATATGTCTTCTAGATCAATAATGCGATTTCTGCTTCACTTGCCCAAGCTGTTAGTGTATTTAAATTCTATTGGATCTCATTGATAGCCTTTTTAAACTCTGCCAGTTCAGCTCTCCCTTCTGCCTTTAGAGCTTCTACCTTGCCACTGATGTTCTTTTCCAACTTACCTATTACTTGGATAATTGCTATCCTGAATTCCATTTCTGTCATATTGTTTGTGTTCATATCCAGTAGTTCTATGACAGGGGTTGCAGTCTCTGCGTTTTTCTTCTCTTGGATGTTCCTCCTCCAAGGAGGTCATTTTGGTGAGGGGTGGTTGGGGGATGTATAGCTGAATATATCAATTATGATCCAGGCGAGTTGCTCGTTGGAAGGCTTTGGAGCAATCAGAATTCACCACCGAAAAGGAAGAAAAAAGAATAAAAAGAGGGGGGAAAAAAAGAGAAAAAAGCAGGAAAAAAACCAGCCAAAATGGGCCCCAATGGTAGGATTTATATGGTACAGAAACAAAAAAAGAATAAAGAAAAAGACCATCGAAAGTAAAAGGGGAAAAAATCAAAAAGCAAAACTCAACCCAAATGACCCCCAAGAACAGTATTTATATATTACAAAGGCAAAAAGAAATACACAGAAACACTGACAGAAGAATAGGATGAGAAGGTGAGTACAAACCCTCATTGTAGGCAAGGAAAGTTATTTCAGTTTCTCCTGGGTGTCCTGTTATTATTGTTAGAGGACTCCACTTTCCAGAGATATAGTGAAGTTAATACTGGTTTATATATAGGGGTAGTATTGAATAAGAATGAAGGATTACCTTGAAGCTTATATCTATATGTACATTTAAAAGAAAAACAACAACAACAAAAAAGGAACAAACAAACACAGGTATGTGTTAGAACAAAGTTTAAGGTAAAAAGTCATTATGGTATGCTGTATTAAATATAATGTAGTAATAATAAGTGGGTAAAAAATAAAAGAACAGGAATTATGAGAATGAATTTATAATTTAAAATGAAAGTTTAATAAAAAGTCAAAAGAAGTTAAAAAGAAACTAAAATGAAAAGCTGTATCCATATAATATACAGATTTCAGGGTAGTACTGGGAGCTTAATATATAGTTTTTCCATGATGTTTGGGTTTTACAGTTTTATGGAGACTCTTTGGTGGTTGTTCTCTTGTTCTTCTGGCTCCCCTTTTGGGGGAGGGGCCTGTTGCATTGTTTTTCAGTTGCTGTTGCTTGGGCTGAGTCCCCGTGCCCCCATTAGGGCTTAACTCTATGTAAACCTGGTTTTCAGGCTTTTCTTCTCTGGAGGTTTTTGTTATTTGGGGTCTATTTGCAGCTTTTCGCAGCTTTTCAGAAAGTCAGGGCAAAGTAAGCTGTCTGCACCCAGACCTCTGTCAGAGAGAAGCCTCAGTCAGCTCCTCTCTGGATGGTGTGGGGCACACAGACTTTCCCTCTGCACTCTCCTCTTCACCTGGCCACCTCTCACAGGTCATGTGCACCACTAGTTGCTAGCCAGAATGGTGCCTGAGGCTCCCGCTTGTTGCTTCACTCCTGTGCCACAGAAACTATGAGTGATTCAGTTTGTGCGAGCTTGTCACTGTCTGGATGCTCTTTGGAGCCCACATGAATGCTGGGAGCACTAGTACCCTGCACTCCCACACATCACGTGGAAGGCTGCAGAGTGACCTCCGTCGCATATTGCACGTGCCCAGCCCAAGCATTGATGCAAGCGTGGACTCGGCCTTCCCCTGCCGCTGGGTTCACTCAGTCACCAGGGAGCGCTTTCTACTCTTGGCTTGGAGCAACAGTTTTATTTCCCCACCAGCGGCTGTCAGCTTCCCCCAGTTGTCTCTTAAGACACTTTAGTTTTGAGTGCTTTTAACCAGACTGCAATCTGATGCTGCTCCCCAAGCACAGGGCACTTTCATATCCGGGTATCACTTTCCAATGGGTCACTTCTGGTGGTTCCCTCCCCCTCCTGTTTCTCCTCTGAAATCAGTCCAAGCACTCTGCTTTCCCTCTCCATTGATGCTCTTCTGCCCCCATAGAGATCCAGAAGTGTGTAGTCTTGCATCTCAGGTTAATTTCATGGGTGTTCACAGTGTTCTGGTAAATACTTAGCTCATTTCAGGGGACAATTTGAAATGGGGTCTCCTACTTCTCTACCATCTTACCCCTCCTCCTCCTAGATCACAAACTTTCTATGCCATCCTAAGAAGTACAGACTTTATTCTCTAATGGTAGTTGGAGTTTTTAAAGATTAGACTTACTTCACATTAAGGTTAATAAAATTATATAAAATGTTAGTTTATATTATACTGATGGCTACTGAGGAGAGAATGAGGAAAGGCAAAACTAGAGAGAGTCTCATTGATTCCTGTTGAATCAAGTCCCTTCCTCATGAGCCAGGCTGCTTATTTTTCTCAGCCTCCTTAAGACACTTACTTAATCAGCCTTTTTCCCTAAACCATAATGATTAGAATAATTGCTCCCAAAGTGGACCTGGAAAATAAGACTAAATTTAGAGGCACTCATAATTCAGAATAGTGTGTCATCAAACTTCACAGGCTCAGCTGAACCACATGTGAAACACATTAGGATGTTCGGGGATGTGTCTAACAGATCATTAAGAAATAGTTTTCCAAACATGTACTCTTTCTTAGCTATTTTAATGTAAATCACAGAAAATGAAACTGCTGAAATTCATGATTTCATAATGCACAGTGTGAGTCATTGTCCCCAGAGCATTCTTTCTATAGAAATGGTATGTTAGCATATTTTTCTATAATGTCAGTGTCATCCATTGATGTATATTTTATTTGTGGTTTTCAAGTTGTTCACTAGAAACCTTTTTTTTTTTTTTTATGCCTATGTAATCAAAGTTGGTTGTAAGCATATTCTGGAAAACTGGCTGATGTAAGGAGTGTTGTCAATGTCTTTGAAGGGTTGAACTCAAAACTGAATTCTGAAAAGAAATATAAATCAAACTTGAAAGACTTCTATGAAGAGAAAATTCCAACCAAAACTACTAACAATAGCTGACAGCTTAATTTGAAACATATAGACAAGACAAGACAGCTTTCTTGATTTACTGATGTCTTTAAAAAAAAAAAAAGAAAGAAAGTAAAATGGAAAAAAAATGGGAAAATGTGAATGGGCAGAATATAAATGAAATTCTGAAAGATAACACTGGATCTTCATAGAGTCACTATTACTCTTAAAATAGTTAGATGTTTTGCAATGGCAGAATTTGTGTAATATTTACCCATCCTATTTTAACTGAGAAATAAAAAAGAAAGATGACATAAAAGAGAACTGGGATTTAGAGACAATGTGAAAAATATATTTCTATGCAATTTAAGTACCACAAGAATTATGGTTGGGTTGAGAAGAACATGGAAAATACTAATGTCAGAGTCATTCTGGAATTCTGGTAACTTTCATTAAACCTTTACTATATCTAAACTATGCAAGGTATTTGATTATACTCATCATGAGAGTAGAAAGGACTTTGGTTTTATTTTTAAGTAATCTTTACATCCAGTGTGAGGCTCAAAAATACAACCCTGAGATCAAGAGGTGGATGTTCCACTGACCGAGCCAGCCAGGTGCCCCTATTTTGTTCTTTTTTAATCAATCCTGACAGCAGTTTTACTTACTGCCCTGTGTTTAGAAATCAATTCCATGGTGAGTGTTTTGTCCCCTACAACCTTTAAAACTCCCTCCAAACTGAGAGAAGCATGATTGAAAAAGATTTAAGCTGGTCATCTGCATGGATCCAATATTTGCTGGCTCCACCGAATATGAAACCAGAAGGAAGAGGAGGCGAACACAACAGGCAACTTGAAATTAATGTGAATATATGATGTATTTGACATCTTCATGTACCTACCACTCTTTAGAAATGCAAATGATCTAAAAAGTTATCCTAAGTACTTTAATATCCAACTGTTCTAATTAATATGCCCAAGTGCCACTAAAAATGCAGAATAGGGTATGGTACCGCTCAAAATTGATCATAACCTGAGATAGGCATACCGATATAGTAAGATATGGCTGGGCACAAGCAACCACATGACATGTAGAAAGATGTCAAGTACAGAGTCTGACAAGCTTGGACATGAAGCTTAGCTTCATCATTTATCACTATGTAAATTACCATTACCATTCAAGCACCTCACCTGTCTTCTCTCTGCCTCACTTTCCTCATCTGTAACATAAAAATAATTCTTGCATCTCAGTATGGGGTATGGAAAATAATGATAATGTAGTAACTAGCACAGCACCTGCTATAAGGTGGATGCTTAATAAACATTGATGCTCAGCATTATCATTAACATTGCTAACTTTCAACAGCTTGGAACTGATTGTGTTCAAATGACAACCAGTGAAAAGTGTAAATAGACCTAATTATAAATAGACTATATCTATCAATTTCATCTAAACAAATTTGGAGAGCTAAACTCAGACTTTTGTATAGGAATATTGTCATAGTTGGTGAATAGGTTGACAAATAAGGACATAAATGTCTACTTAAACACTAATATTATTACCAAAGGGCACTTACTACTGGTAACATGTTAGAACAAAATGACCATAAAGGAGTTTTAATGAGAAAATCATTTCAGAATTCTAAACTGGAATGCCAAAACCACATCTTCTATACCTGAATTCTAGATATGGAAAAAAGGAAAACTGGAGCTCTTTCAAGTCCATCAAACTTTCATTCTTCAAAAGTTCTCTAAGCTTTGACCCCTAGCACTAGAGGATTTCTTGCGAGGTAAAAACAATCCAGTGTGTGAGGCATGTGAGAAAGCTTGAGGCTCTCCTATGGGAAGTATGGAAGCCACTTAGGACCACAACGAAGGGCTGGGGAAGCTAATGAGATTAAGAACTTGAAAAACATTGGTGAACAGGATGAAGGAAGAGCAGGGGAGAGTATCCTCAACACACCCTCTGTTTCCCGTTCAGTGGGATCCTTGAGGTATCAAGGGAGCAGTAAGTGAGAGGCAATGCAGGCAATGGCCAAGAGCATGACTGTAACAGGTTTTGACACATAACTAAATGGTATGCTTCCTTTCTTGATCCTGTCCTTCCCTTTCCCCTCTCCATCACTCCTGCCTAGCCACAACTAGTGCATACTTGGCACTGGGACAAAGTGAGAGTGAAATTCTAATTTACAACAATAAATTGGAAAAGAAAGCCAGCATTTGTCCAGTCAACTAGGTTTTGTTCAAGGGAAAGCTTAGGGCACCTCTAGAGCCCTAACCAACTTTTAAAGCTAAGATGCAGAAGGGAATTAAGAATATGAAGAATTGAGACGGTGGGTGAATTCAGATCATGGAATTATATTGGAAAGAACATTCACAGGACAAAAAAAGTGAAATCTTAAAGTGACAGACTAACTCAGAAGAGTTCTGAAATGATTTGTTGAAATAAGTTGGAGACCGGCTTTTCCAACAGGAGATTTCTGCCATAACCAGAATGACTATATGCCCTGGTTTATGACTTCTGACCCAATGTCATTATAAATACCACTCCCTTTCACTTTTAAAGTGTTATGTGCTAAATAATAAATTCTTTTCTAAAATTTTTATTTATTTGACAGAGGGGGAGAGAGAGAGAGAGACCGCCAACCAGTGGGAGTGGCAGGGAGAGAGCGGGGGAGAAGCAGGCACCCCAATGAGAGAGAGACCAACATAGTGCTTGATCCCAGGACCCTGGGATCATGACCTGAGCTGAAGACAGATGCTTCACCAACTGACCCACACAGGTACCCTTAAAGAATAAATTAAATAACCAATCTAACCATAAACTGAAGAGCACATTCCATTAATCAAAGAAAACTAGGGATATTTTAAAGTTAACAATTTCATTTGCATTTTATCAAGAATGATGTCCAGATTACCAAACCTCTCACATGAGACAGGCCTTTGCCAACCCAAGAATGATCAAAGTGCAATTGTTAGAGGCAAAGTGGGACCATTAAAGTTAGCCTCTGGACTCTTGTGAATGCTAAGATATAGTGTTGGCAGACCCAGAATTGGATCACGTTACAGAATTTGGAGGTATCGAAAAAGTGTAAGCTAGAAATTTTCTGGAAGAGGACTCAATGTATGATATTCATCAGTGGACTAGTTAGGACCTCTGCTATTTTATAAAATACTGATGTAAAGACACTGAAATTAATGGTCATAATTAGCTTAACTCTAGATGCTCCCAGTGAGGTCTAATAGAAGCCCAACAAACATGAGAAAAGAAAAGATGAGAAAGTATTAGATGATGGAGTCCTCTAGATTCTTGAAAGGGTGGGGGTTGGGGGTAAGACTCAGTGATTACAAACAGTCCAAGAGAGGTGGCACATATGTTATACCAATATGGAGTTATAAGCTGGACACCTCTGATTCTGAATCTGTGGGTCATGCCATTGGCATCAAGACACAGAAAATAGGAGGGCCTGGGTGGCTCAGTTGGTTAAGCGACTGCCTTCAGCTCAGGTCATGATCCTGGAGACCCGATCGAGCCCCACATCAGGCTCCCTGCTCAGCAGGAAGCCTGCTTCTCCCTCTCTCACTCCCCCTGCTTGTGTTCCCTCTCTAGCTGTGTTTCTCTCTGTCAAGCGAATAAATAAAATCTTAAAAAAAAAAGACACAAAATATAATTGCAATTAAAATATAATTGCAAGAGGACTGAATACCTTGAGCAGGGTAGGAATGGACAGTTGTTTTACAGGTAGAGTGGAACATTATAAATCCCCTCAAGGGAAAAATGCAAAATCTGCTTGGCAAATCAACTGCACGTCAAGGAATCAGGCATGCGAAAAAGGATGTTACTTGTGGAGACTGACATGGAGAATACAGTGTGATTAATACCAAGTTCTCTCTGCCTGCTGGTAATCGAAGGGCAAAGCAAGACATCTATGCGTGAGGCCACAAAGGGCTCTTCTGGGTGAGAGAGTGAAAAAGAGTTGTAGCTATCATCTTACCCCTTTTTTGGAAGCAAGAAAATACTAGCTTTATTTTTTTGTTCTTCAGGAAGTGGACCTATGAAAATAGGAACACAGAAGAGGATCTTCTATTACCACTTCTAAAAGCAAAGAAATCTTTTTTTTTCCAAAGAAAACTTTTTAACATAATTGATAAAACAGAGATATATAAGCCAAAGAAACATTCAGTCTTGGCAGTATAAAATATCTGACTATATCATAGGTATTTGCTTCATTCATTCATTTATTCATTCAATAAATATTAAATAATAAATACTAAATAAATAAACACTAACTGAATTACAAACAATGGTCTAGGAGGCAGGGAAATATTTATTTATGTATTTATTTGAGAGACAGAAAGACAGAAAAGGAAGGGCAGAGTGACAGGGAGAGACAGAATATCAAGAAGGCCCCATGCCCAAAACAAAGTCAAAGCAGGGCTTGATTCCATAACCCCCGAGATCACAACCTGAATCGAAATCAAGAGTTGGCTGCTCAAATGGCCACAATCGCCAAATTGTGGAAAGAGCCAAGGTGCCCTTCAACAGATGAATGGATAGGCGGCGCCTGGGTGGTTCAGTTGGTTAAGCGACTGCCTTTGGCTCAGGTCATGATCCTGGAGACCCAGTATCGAGCCCCACATCGGGCTCCCTACTCAGTGGGAAGCCTGCTTCTCCCTCTCTCACTCCCCCTGCTTGTGTTCCCTCTCTTGCTGTTTCTCTCTGTCAAATAAATAAAATCTTTAAAAAAAAAAGCAGATGAATGGATAAAGAAGATATGGTACATATATACAATGGAATATTACACCTCCATCAGAAAGGATAAATACCCAACTTTTGTAGCCACATGGACTGGATTGGAGGAGATTATGCCCAGTGAAATGAGCCAAGCAGAGAAAGTCATGTATCTATATACAATGGAATACTATGCCTCCATCAGAAGGGATGAATATCCAACTTTTGTAGCAACATGGACTGGACTGGAAGAGATTATGCTGAGTGAAATAAGCCAAGAAGAGAAAGTCAAGTATCGCATGGTTTCACTTACTTGTGGTGCATGAGGGGTAACCTGGAGGACAGTGGGAGAAGGAAAGTAAATGGGAACTAGGGTAATCTAGGGAGGGAAACGAAACAACAGAGAC
>PITA01031377.1:0-15294 GCA_004023965.1 Spilogale gracilis
AAAACAAAACAAAACAAAACAAAACAAAAAACCCCAATCAAGTACAGGGCGCCACACGCTGTTTTATTTCGTGTTCCATTACTCCCAACTTCACCTGGTGACCTAATTGCGCATGAGAAACGCCGGACTGCACGGGAGAGGAATGTGATAATGAGGTTTGCAGACGGAGAGAGGGGAGAAGCTTGTGTGCGGGTGTTTGCACAGACTGTTCCTCTTCCCGAGACCAAAGGGTCCCCACGGTTTCCTCTTTCTGATGAGAATCCAAAGGACAGGCTTTCCCCCGAGGTATCATCTGTGCACTTCATCTCCTTGGATTAACTTTTCCAAAAAGCTCCAGAAACATCAGTGAGAAACTACAAAGATCCCCATCTTGCACAGATGTGACTCGGAGCCGCCGTGTGTTTCCTTCCAGGGCCGCCGGCTCAGCCAGTCACCCTAAGTAATCACCTTGTTTAAACGTTTTATATGTCTCAAAAGAGGTGAAAAAACTCCTGCCACATCCAGGATGAGTAAGCAAACTCTCCTCGAAGCATTTCTTTGAAGGAGAAAGGGGCTCTGAGACTCTGAATTTCTCTGTAGGTGATCCTACATATGGATGATAGGAGATCGCTCCTGGGCAGGGAAACTGAGGCTTGTTCTACAAAGCGGGATGAGTAAGCTGTCCGTGAAGATGGTGAAAAGCCCCAGCCGGCTCTCGACTGTCCGGTGGGCCCAGGCACTGTCATACTGTCTGCTCTCTGGGTCCTTGCTGGAGGTGACCGGAGGTACAGTGCTGTTCACTCAGACGGCCTGGGGTCCCCCTGACAGCCCACTTTGTCTTAGAGTCACTGCCCTCATCACCCTCGAGATGGGGGCTCCTGACCATCGGTCCCCAGCAGCGAAAGTGGCAAAGGACAGGACAGGCACTCCAGGGCCCCTTCCCTTGGATCAAGAGTGTTCTGCCTCACCTGCCAGCCTCTAAAGAGCAAGGCAGGGCTCTGAGCCCCCTGAGGACCTCCTGGGGCAAAGTTCCATTTCAACCAGCTCCCCTTCTATGTCTCCAGCTCTCCCTTTCTCCCAGATTTCCTCCCTCAGAGCCACTGCCCTTAGTTTCCCCCCTTTGTTGATGTCCCACCCCAGCTACCAGTTTCTAGGCCTGAGCGTGGAGGGCATATCACGTGCTCCTTCAAGGCCACCTGTATGTCTGGATGACCGGCTCTCACCCCTTCTCAGGCGGTCGTGTGTGAGCACACTCTTCAGAGTCCTTGGACAGAGCCTACCTGGAGATTGAGGACGTTTCCATTCTGTGTCAGTGGGTGTTCAACCCAAGATCTTTCTGTGCTAATTATTCCCAGTGGAAACTCCAGCCTCTCAGTTCCCTTTGTGGGCCTTGCTTTCTTTCGAAACTTGTCTCTATGTGCTTATCTCGTATGATGCGTGTATAGAAGCATGCACAAATCTCAAGTGTTGAACTGTTGATTTTTTGGAACTGCAACTCCAGTGTAACCAGAACCCAGTGCAAGAGCTGGACAATTACCCCAGTGATCAGAGAAGAGTGGAGGGAGGCTGTGGAGGGAGCCCGAGCGAGGGCCGAGCCCTGGCTGGCCGCCCTGCCTGGAACCGGGGCTCAGATGCCACGTCTGGGCTGCCCTCCAGTCCTGTGGTGATCAGGGACCTGGGACAGGGTTTCTCCCTGTTTTGGATACTCATCTATTTCCTTTTACGCTTCAACTTCCTTTTTCTTTGAAATCTATGATCCCTCTTGGTTGACGTGCCCGAGAGCAGCCACTCTATAAAAGCATTTTTATCTCAGGCGGACAGAATGGTGCTGGGAAAGCCTGCTGGGCTCAGGGATCACCTTTAGAGACGGCCGTGCACCCAGATGGCAGACATGCTTGGCCGCAAGGGAGGATTCCTCTTGCTTGCACATGACAAGATTTGCTGGTCATGGGCCCCGTCTCTTTCTCCTGGATTCATGTCTCTCAGGCCGTCTCCTACACTGGCCATGCTTACTACGCAGCCCCTCCCCATGCCCTGCACCTGCAGGTTGTGGTGGCCTGTCGTCCAGAAGGCTTGCTATGCATTTTCTGCATCACCAGAGTCCGTTGGCAACTGACATGAGGCTCTCTGGCTTCTGTTTGCCTTCCATCAGAAAACCACGGTTCCCACTGAGTTGCCAGGTGGGGGAAGGAGCCAATGTGATCCTACATTTGCTGGAGGTCTGCCCCAGGCGGGGTTGAGGACCCGGGTCTGCCCTTCTGATGCCAACGCCGGAGGGGGGGCAGGGAGTGTGGGCAGAGTTAGCACGAGCAGGGGCGTCCCCGCCCGGCGGTCACTGTGCACCGTGCTTGCTGCCCCCCCCACCCAGCTCCAGACCGAGAAAGGCCGGCACTCAGGCTCTGTGCCCGCCAACCCATCTGTGGCCGCTCGGCATTCCAACACTTCCAGGTTGTGTGTCTGCTGGCCCACGGCTGCTCCCTTCTGGGTCCTGCTGGACCACCCCTCCCTCAACAGGTCGGCAGCCGCGAAGGTGGTTCTGTGCACCCTGAATGGGCCTGGCCCCAGCATTTGGGCCCAGGGGGTTGAGGGGTCCACCTGCTCATCCTGCCTCTGCAGGAGGACTCATCCCCAAAACAGCTCTGGGCACCTGGCCCTCTGGCAGGGAGTGCTTTCTCACATGTGCAGGGAGTGAGAGGGTCCAGGAGGGGCCGCGGGTCCCCGAGGCAGGGGGAGGTGAGCAGCGCCGGTGCTATTATCAATGTTGGCTCCCCGAGGAGGGCACGGTTGGCACAGACCTGTTTTCAGGGAGGGCGTCAGCCACGTGCTCACAGCGAGAGACTGGGGCAGAGGGCACAGCAGGTGCAGGAGTGTGGCAGGAGGAGAGAGGATCCAGCAGCCTCCTTCCAGCCCCCTGCTCCCAGCTCCCAAACAGGTGAGAAACAGCCCACAACAGGAGATGCCATCGATTCACATATTCAGATATAATCTCAGTAAAGATTTTATTTCCTTTTCCTCTGCATTTGTCAAGGAAGAAAAAACAAGGCATAGTAACTGCTTTCTGCAGAGCCACCGTGGAACCTTCTAGAGGACACTTTCAGCTCTGGGACTCTGAGTCTTGGTCAGTGTCCTATGTCGTTAGCATGCAGTGAGTCCAGGGGAAGGGAAAAGGGAAGCATCCTGACTTTCTCCCGTGCAACCCTGACAACTCCAATTATAATGGAAATTTTGCTCCTCTGAGAGGAAGGGCAGGGCTTATTAGCAGAGATGGTAGGTATAAAGAGGAGATGTGGGCCCTGCTGTTTCTTTTCTCTGAAGGATTTTTCCTTTAACTGAAGAAATACCTTCAGACACTGTCCTGCCTTCCTTTTGGCAAAGTGAACAGGTGCACAATGACCAGCGGGGGACAGACTAGGACACAGAATCGCTCAGCCATCTTCCTTGCCTGCAACCAGAAGGGAATGAAGGTAAAGCCATTTGGAGGGGCGGCATCCAGGCCACGCTGACCTCACAGCAGGAGAGACGGCGAAGGCGGTGGCATCTTTTGGAGGATCTAAAGAAGCTTTGGCTTTCCTGATGTTTTCGGCTTGGATGCTTCCCAGGCAGAATAAAGACCAAGAGGAGTCGTCTGACACACAGGGGAGACAAATCCCAGTATTTTCAAAGGGATGCCGTTAATGCAAGACAGAACGGTCCAATCCAAGCCCTGAAACCAGGCACCGGAAATGTTCATGAATGAATTTTATGTTGGATATTTCAGAAGAAATCAAAGCAGAAGTCACAGGGGTAAATGAATTTCAATGTATGCTGAACGAGCGCTCAGGAAGCTCGTGTTGTGTTCTCGGCACCTTACTGATGCGTTCTTGTGAAATCCTCCCAACGAGGCTACAGTAGAGCCCTCTAAGCTCGACTCCTAGACAAGGAAACTGAGTCACAGAGAGAGAGCCATTCATCCATGGCCAGACATGACCTCCCTACACTTACTTCTTTCTCGTCTTATTTGGATAATCACACATCTGGAAGGCCCTGGCAAGTAGATATGACAACAGATTGTTCTCAGGATTTCCAAAGGTGCAAAGTCTTCACGCAGAAGACGAGGTCAGTGTGTTCGATATTCATAGGAGGGAGAACGCTGTGAATAGCAAGAAGTGGCCATAATGGAATGCAAGAATCAGGACTCTTTTCAGGCCTTTATTGGGAAGACGAGGCACTGATGGTCTATGGGCCCTTATCCATTTATCACAGACGGCACACAGACAAGTATCTGTGAGCTGTGCTGGGTACTGGGGATATAATAGTGAACACACCATAAATAAATAAAATCTTTTAAAAATAAAAATAAAAAGGGCGCCTGGGTGGCTCAGTCATTAAGCCTCTGCCTCCAGCTCAGGTCATGATCCTGGAGTCCTGGGATCAAGCCCCATATCGGGCTCCCTGCTCCGCGGGAAGCCTGCTTCTCCCTCTCTCACTCCTCCTGCTGTGTTCCCTCTCTGTCTGTCTCTCTCTCTCTGTCAAATAAATAAACAAATCTTTAAAGAAAAATAGTGAACACAGCAGATGAAATCCTCTGCTTCACATGCTAGTGAGAGAACTCAAACAATACACAAATTAAGTAAATAAAATATGTCAGTAAAGTGGACAGACGGTCAGCAGATCCTGAGTCCCATCAGAATAAAACACAAGGTAATAACTAACTACTTGAATAGGACAACTTTGCTGAGTGTCTACACTGCAAAGACAGAGTTTGGGCACTTCTAATATAAAGCTATATAGGCCTTACCGTGTGTATAGCTTGATCCCTAGCACGTTGCGCAAGTTCTTTGTTAAAATGGAGTGAACGTTCATGGCAGACAGCATTAGTCAGCTAACCAACAGCCATTACTAACCATGTTCTCCCTTGCCTGAGAGTGGAAACCACATAACCCATTTCTGGTCATTTGAACATAAGGGTGCCATCTGGGAAATGCACAAGGGGAGAGACATAACCGGATAGCTCCCCTGCATTGCTAGTTCTATACCTGATGCCCATGATAACAGGAGGACATAGCAAGAGCTGTGGCAGCCTTTTTGGGAGCATTAGTATTCAAGCCAGAGTGCACAAGGCATTGAGGATGGCCAAACACAAGGCTTGAATGCACCCCATCTCTGAAACACTAAGTAGCTGAGTTAACAGTGGAACTACCTATTCACCTTTGATTCAGTTTTATTTGTAGTTGAAAGCATAATTTATTGACGTATTTTAAAAACAAGGACATCCCTGATCTCTTTGTAGATACCAAGATATCCCCAAAAAGATGTGTTTGAAATGTTCATCACAGAGGCATTCATTGTAGTCCAAACCCAGAAATAACAAAGGTATCCATCAACAGAAGAAATAAACAAAGAGTGGTATTTTCATATGCTCAAACCCAAGTCAGCCATGAAAAGGGGTGGACCCTCTACATGTTCATGCCTCCCCATGGAGGAATCTCGAAGGCATTATGCTGAGTGAAAGATGTCATACACAAAGATGATGTCCACTATGATTCCATGTATAAACGTTCTATAACCAGCGACCTAATGTATGGTGGGAAAAAAATCAGAACTCTGGCTGGATCTGGAGGAGTGTTGTGGATAACTGGGCACGTGGTTTGAAGGGACTTCTGGCCACATTCTGGACCCTGACCGGGTTAAAGTCGCATAGGTGGGTAAGAATTTTATTGTTGCAATTTGTACGTTTCATCGTATGTAAGTTTTGCCTCAAAAGAAAGAAAAAGAAACTTAACAAAGTGTTAGTGACATATGAGTCTGTGTTCAGGATGTTGCGCTGTAAATGTTGTCCATTACTTTGAAATGCATCCCCAAATAAGAGCGATCTGTACATGGCAAGGGATGGATAGATGGGTCGGCGGGTGAAGGAATACGAGAAAATATGATGAACTGCTGATGGTAGAATCTAAGCAGTGGGGAGGTGAGTGCTGACCATACAGTTCTCTTGAATTCTCTGCACATTGGAACTCTACATAATAAAATCTGGAGGGAAGACTTTCACAGAGGCATGGCAAAAGTTGCTACCATACTATGTTTCATGTTTGGAAGGCAACACCATCCTTCCTTTAGAGAAGGCAGTTTTATGGAAATGAGACTCAGACCTAGGAGTCTATTTGAGCCAGGGGTGGAGTTTTATTTCTTGGGACTGAGCTATTTATGCATAGCTTTGTGTTATGCCAGGGAGGAATGTCTCCGACAGATACAAAAGGGAGCATGTCAGCGACCAAATGAGCTTAGCCTCCAAGACCAGAGTCAACCTGTAAGCCAGCAACCTCGGGATTTTGTGGTATTGAAAGTTTCAGCAAGGAACATTGAAATTCAGGTAGCCGAAGTCCTCACCCTTGGGGGAAAGCATGGCTGAGCTCCAGCCTTCTCTCTTTTATTAGAATCGACATCTTACGCGACACAAACAAATGTGCACTGAAAGCTCTCAGGCTTAGCCCTGCCCTTTCTGGGCCCTCGGTGGATAATGCTTCTATTTTCTGGGCCACTGATTTATTTGTGCAGAAAATGAAATAATGTGATGATTATTAATGAGATGGAAATGGAAAGCACCTGGGCATAGATCGCAAGAACATTTTATTTCAGTCTGGAGTTGTTTTGCAATTAACCCACGAGTTTTGCAAACTGTGGCTCAGACAGGGAGGAAGAGACAGGAAGGTGGAGATGGTGTCTGTGGAGGGGGCTCCAGGACTACCCTGCAGGCAGCCTCCCACTCTCCAGTTTCAGGGCTCCGCATCTCACACTCAGGAAAGAGATGGAAATTGTAAGGACACAGCCCCCTGATGAGCAGAACGGGACCTGAGTTGAGAGTAAACATTGCTGAAGCCCAACGCCTCTTTCCAGCCGACTTTAAATAGATATATTGTTACCTTGTAAGGCTGCAGGAGTGGTGAGGATAGCTGTTGGAAACTTTTCGAAACATTACATATAATTTTCTTTTTTCCAATAAAGGGGAAAAAAATCCCCTCCGCCTTGAAGTCACCGTTGGGGTGTCTGTGTGTGTGTGAGTGTGCTCATGCTTGCACACGTGCGTGCATACACACACATTCCTGTGATTCCAGTTACCGAAGCAGAAGACCGCCCGGTTTGAATTCCAGCTTAAATACATACGCATTGTGCGATCTTCTGAGCTCCCCTCTCTCCATCTAGCATGCCGGGACTTTGCGTAAAACATGACATGTGTTCCTACATTTACTGAATTTAGAAAATTCTCACAGTGGATGGAGAGCACAATGAGGTATATATGTTGTTACATGTAATGTATAGATTGTACATCAAATGTTTCAACGTTGGTTTTGTTCTGCATGACCCAGTCTCGCCCATCCCTTGGCCTTACCTGACGTTCCTCCCCATCAGCCTGGGGACCCCTCCCCATTAGTGTCACACTGACCTCTCAGGGTCTCTAACTGAGGCAGGGAAACCGTCCTACAGACATACTATAGTCACTTCGCTGTTCTCTTGAGAGAGTGGTATTTTATGGTCCAAACTGGGCATTTTTCCGAATGAAAGAATGTTTTAGTCATCCCTACTCCACAACAGCAGGTGTTAATTAGGCTGCCGTGGGAAAAACAGATGTGACCCTAGTCTGATCCTCACTATCCGTGCAGCAATAAGCAAACCCACTCACGCATCCTGTGCCCAAAGTTTCTCTCCGCACGAAATCCCGGGAAGTTCACTCACTGTGCATCATAGGGCGGAGCATTTTTATTTTTAATGAATGCTGCTTTGTGTCTTTCCTACATAACCAAGCCAGCTTTACATTGCCCTTAACTCCCACATGCAGCAAGAGAACAGCGCTCCTGTTACCTTTCACCTTCACCATCCCTCACGTTCGGGTTTTCCTTGTTTGAAGGCTGAAAAACGGTACGTTGCATCTGTTCTCTTCTTCATTTCCCTGATACCGGGCAAGTGAACATTTTCCTTTTTCTTCTTTAT
Organism: Spilogale gracilis; assembly: GCA_004023965.1. Lineage (NCBI taxonomy): Eukaryota > Metazoa > Chordata > Mammalia > Carnivora > Mephitidae > Spilogale > Spilogale gracilis. The sequence goes on from PITA01031377.1 coordinate 7,945, forward strand.
CCTCCTCTTCTCCTCTTCTGTGCATAGCTATGCGATTATGACACCGGATACGTAAAGCCTGCCAAGTACTGTGTGATAAAGTTCTTCACCTCTACAATCATAAGCTCGCTGTGACCGGGGACGCCACTGGGCTTGGAGCGATAAACCTTATCTCTGCCCATTTTTCCTGTCTGTGGCTGGTAGAACATCATTTTGTTCATCGGTCATTGTGGGATCAGAATCCTGGCCTCGCCTAACCCACAGTATCATTAGCAAGAACAAACTATGGAGGAATAGAAGCGTGAACGGGGAGTCCGTTGTCTTTAGTCTGGGTGCTTACGCACTGTTGGGACTGTTCACAACCAGATGAGGCCCTGTGTTACTAGTGGAATTAAAATTAATTAAATCTTTTCTTTTAAGATTTTATTTATTTGACAGAGAGAAGCACAGCCAGAGAGGGAACACAAGCAGGGGGAGTGAGAGAGGGAGAAGCAGGCTTCCCGCCGAGCAGGGAGCCCGATGTGGGGCTCAATCCCGGGTCTCTGGGATCATGACCTGAGCCGAAGGCAGTCGCTTAACCAACTGAGCCACCCAGGCACCCCAAAATTAATTAAATCTTAAAACAGCATGTATTACTGTAGATTTCCATGTATCCTCTTGACTGAGAAGGTGCATAGGTTTTCTATTCTGCACAGATCAACCAGACATTGGCTTTTTAGAGCACCACATTAGGGAGGTTTGGGAAGCTTACCTAGGATTAGCAGGTGTCATTAGTGGCAGGGAAAAGGGAACATGAGTGCTGTGATGACAGGTGGGTTTAGGTTTATTATCTTGGGGAACCAGCAGTGTGAAGGTGTGGTCCCCTCAGGTTGCTCAGCTCAGGGTTCACTGATGCTCTCAAGGATGTGGTTCTAGGAGTGCCTGGGTGGCTCCGACTATGAAGCAACCAGCTGTTGATCTCAGCATGTCTTGATCTCAGGGTTCTGAGTTCAAGACCTGCGTGGGGGCTCGGCCTCTTCCACCCTGACTGCCGTAGCCATTGTGTTCAAGTCTGGTGCCCGAGACTGCCGTGGTGGTGGCTAGGGCCCCGAGCATCAGTTCTTCATGGGACACATGCCTGGGCTCCAGGTCTGCGACCAGACTCTTTCAAGGGTGAAGAAATTATTTCCAGAAGTCCCATGCCCCTACAGACCAAGCCTCCAGCGTCACTGCCATAATGTCACTCTGTTTCTCAACCAGTCACTGGAAAGGGAAGGGGACTTTCAGGTTCATTGTCAACTCCACACCCCCCTTTCCCGAGGGCTGGAGGAAGGAGGCCCACCTTCCTGGGAGGAACTGGTCACTGAAGTTTGCCCCAAATCAGAGACCCCTGGTAAGGGAGAACAAGGGGTTGGCAGTGGGGTGGGCACACTGGGCGTCTGTTGTGGTCTCTGGAACTTTCCGGGCCCTACCTCACTGGTCTTCCTCTTCCCCTGGAGTTCCAGCTGCCCCATCACCTCCTGCTTGTTGCTCATTGGTGAAGCTCAGGTGATTGACACCTGTTCCACCCAATGACAGTATCCATTCGGTTTCGGGGGGGGGCCCAGAGGCACACCTGTGCCTGATTGGAGCCCATGTTTCTATTTCCCCAGAGGAGGGACCACCGCCCACTACCTGGTGGGGACATGGGGAGAGTTGGCATATCACTGTCACCCGCAGTAATGCCTCACCATGTCCTCGAAGAACCCTCCCCCTGGGCAGGGCGTCTCGGAATAGTTTTGGGTGGACCCACCGAGCGCTCGGAGGCAGGCAGGGCTGGCCGCTCCGCTTGTGTCCTGTCCCCCCGCCGCTCCAGCCCCTGTCTGCAGAGAGGTCTCACAGAGTAGAGCCGGGGTTGGAGCCCAAGCCAGCTGGCTCCACATTCGTCCCCTCACTGCAGAGCGACATCATTCCCTTCCTTCTAACAGAAGTATACTCCTCAGATGCAGCCCCTTTTAAATATAACCTGGGTCTTCATCATAAGTGGAGCTCAGGTCTCGATGGGCAGGGCTTGGACCCTAAACCAGTCCACGAGGAGGCAGGAATTGGGGTGACCTCCAAAAAGAGTCTTTATGTAGGGGCCCCGTTATCATGATCCTTGTGTGGACAGCAAGGGCAGGAGCTCCGGTTACTTGGTGCCCATTCAGCCCGCCAGCCAGGTGCTTCACCTGGTGCTTCCATCCGTCCCCGCGTTCCCTCTATGAGGCCGCCAGAGTCTGACGCACACACTCAGAAAGATTGAGCCACCTGCGGCAGGCTGCACAGCTGATGGGCGGGAAAGCCAGCATCCAGTCCCAATCCCTCCTAGGCTAGAGCCCAGGAAAGGAATTGCCCCAAGGGTCCCCATCAACAATTCACGGAGGACTGAGTCGTTATTCTGACTTGTAGCTAAGTGCACGAGGACTTCGCTCGGTGGTTTCTCGATCATATAAGAGCTGTGTGCTATGTGTACTGCGGAGACTGTTTCCAGACCCAGACTAGGGGGACACGCAGATCTGACACATGGCCAGACAACAGGGGAGGGGCTTTGAGCCCCACACGCTCTCTAGAACACCAGGGTGCACGTTCCCAGTAGCAGTTTCACTCTTGCTCTCATAACAGCCTGTCACAGTGATTAGCGATGCACCCGGCAAGCAGGGAGCTGGCTCTGTAGGCTCTCGTTCCGCCCCCGGTTATCTGCCGGTCCTGGAGGAGCCCCACAGCTCAGCTTTGAGAAGGGCAGTCGGTTTCTAGATCTGACCGGCACAAGATCAGCCCCAAACGTGGTCTTCCTCCATGAGAACTTTGCAGATTGCTCTCGGTGCCCGGGGCACAGTGGTCCTCTTGCTGCTATGCCATGCCCCATGGCCAGTAATCTTTCTATCAGAGCCCCTGGTTAATACTGCTTGCTTCTGTCATTTTCTCCTTTATCTATATCTTCTTCCTCAGTTTCTGTTGGACCCCAGGTGCAGAAAGGTGTCGTGATTCTGTTTCATCCACAGACCATCTCCATCTGTGGTCTCTCAATGCTCCTCTCTTGCTTTATCCATTCATTCCTCCTGCTTTCTTGCTTCTCCATGTAGCACGAAGATCGAAGGACCCCTCTGTTGTTAATATATGCCTAGACCCCTGTTCTCGACCTCACAGAGGTATGTAGTCAGGAGAGGAATGACCTCATGGCCATTCCCAAGAGGGTTTAAGGAGCTTTAGAGCACCTCAGACCAGCCTTTGAGGACCACTGAGTGCTGTGTGGTCCCCTACACATTGACGCCCACCCTGCTTCCCCCTTCTGTCCCCCAGACACTTAATGTCTGCACAGCCATCTCTGTCCCCTTCCCTGGGCTGGGAGCTATGACGTATCTGGGTCAGGGGGAATTCAGCAGTTCACGTGTAACACTTAGCAACACTGAGCACCATGTCTACAACCCACACTGAATGTCCCCTCACACCTTCTACAAGTATTGATGGAATGCCCATTTTAACTGGGAGAATGTAGTCATGAAGGACACAAACTAGGTCCCTGTTCTCATGGCGTGTATATTCTACTGGGAAGACACACTATAAAAAGTAAACAAAAACATAAATAAGACCTCTTCGGTTAGTAGCCAGTGCTGGGAGGAAGCTAACATGGGTCTCGTTAGAAGACCTGGTCCACACCTGGTCCAGGGTGGCCGCTCGGAGGCTCAGATGACCAGAATAAGCTGATTCTAGAAAAACCTGAGTGAGAAATATTCTAGGAGGAAGGACCAACGCATGCAGGGGTTCTGAAGTTTGAATCCATTGTGTGTCTAATGTTTGGAAAATGCACATTTATCTAATCTCTGTGCGTTCCCAAGTCTATGTGGTGATGCCTTGTTCCTCATTTCATTGGCAAACACAAACATCAGAACACTCCCTGAAATTTTAGAAACACTTTTCTTCTTAGGAGGTATTGGCTGAGCTTTGGCTTGCTTGATGTTGACCTAAAGTGACTCCTGAGCCGTCATTAAGGTCAAGCTGGGCCACACCTCTAGTGGGGATGATGCTGTTAGTTATTGATGTTCGGGGGTGTCATTGGTATTATTAACTAGGCTATTCTTGGCTGCAGGCAGCAGGATCTCCACTCAAGCCATTCAAGCAAAAACAAAAGGAAATCCCACTTCTGTGATACATACACAATAATTGAAAGCTGGGATTCAAAGAAATATCTGTGCACCGATATTCTTAGAAGCATCATTCACAGTCGTGAAAAGGTGGAGACAATGCAAGTCTCCCCATCTGTGGGTGAATTAACAGAACATAGCACAGCCCGACACTGGAATATCATTCAGTCTTGAAAAGGAAGGGGATCCTGACACCTGCTACAATCATAGATGAACCTTGAGAACATTCTATAAAGTGAAAGAAGCCAGGCACAGAAGGACAAACACTGTGTGATCGCCCTTATGTGAAGCACCCAGAAGAGTCCCGTCGATTGAGGTAGAAAGTGGGTGCCAGAGACTGGGGGAGGGGAAATATGGAGCTGCTATTGAATGGGGACAGAGTCTCAGCTCCAGAAGATGAGAAAATTCTGGAGATGATGGTAGCCGTGACTGCACAGCCTCTGAATGGGCTCAGTGCCGCTGAAATGTGAACTTGAAATTCCACTGGCAAATTTTATGTTATGTGCATTTTACCACAATTTTTTAAAAAAGGAGACTGATTCACTTCCCTAGCCAAGAAGTCTGGAGGTAATACTAGATTCAAACAGAGCTGGATGAAGGGGTCCGAATGGTGTTGTCAGAGTTCTGTCTCCTGTAGTGTTTCTCAGATTTCTACTGGGTAGACCCGATGCCCCCCACTGCCTTCAGACTCACAACCGCCCAGCTTCATGAGCCTTGAAAAGGGACATTCTTTCCTGTTGCCCTTTCAGAAACATCTGTAAAGAGCTCTGATTGGCCAAGGTTGGGTTATGACTCATTGCCGTGCCCAAGGCATCTGGTAGTTAATGGTGGGTACGAGGTGCGTGGCATGAGGGCAACATAGAGTAGATTCCTTGGAGAACGGTGGCATTCTGTAGTTGGGGTGGAAGAGGGGTGTTAGGCAAAGTCAGCTGTATCCTTGGTGTGAGGGACCTTTTGGAAACAATGGGGGAATTTGTGGGGGACCGTGCTAGCCCCAGTACACCTTTATAATGCTCAAGGTCTCCAGAGCAGCACAGCTTTCTCTCCGAGACCTCAATACTGCCATGTGACATATGTGGGCCACGGGAGCTGGCCCTCATCCAACGTGGCTTTTCTGCAGAGAGCCCTTCCACGGCTGCGGTGACTTACATAGCTCATGGACACGATGTCATTTATGACCCTGCATATCCTTCCTTTCTTTCCTTGTTCGCCTTCCTTTCCACCAAGAGCATCACTCCAGTGCTGGAAGACAGACGGCACAGTAGAAATCATCAAAAAAGAAGCTACAAACAGTAATTTGTGAATTGGAAGGAAACAAGACTACTCATTAAAATTCTGCGGTAGGAAAAGCATATTGGGGTTTCAGTCTAACACTTCCTTCTGAAGCAGGCTTTGAGGCGGACGGGTTTCCTCACTCTCATTTTCTTTTGTTTCTTACAGAGGGGGCCCATGTTGCAGCAGCAGAATTCCCTGTAGGTGACATATGGGGTCACTACACATATATGGGCTTAGGTTGTAAATGAAACTTCCCACTCACCCAGACGACAAATGCTGTTTGTTGCCACCGCTTGTGAAACCCTTGCCCAAAGCACCCCATGAACACGAGAATGCCCTTACTTGAGGAATGGGGTGAAGGACAGCCCTTCCTTTCTCTTTGTCTATGGTGGCAATTGTTGTAGCTTGACCGGAGGAGCCCATCCGAATATTGGTGAGGCGGATTCCATGGGGGATGGATTCGGTGTGCCTCAGAGAGGTCTTCCCTCCTTCCCCGTTATGAGGAATCTCCTCATGCTTAGCTCAGGAAGATATGCTGGATCTCAGGAGGAATCATGATCATCTGAGCCCTCTTTCTTTTTCCAGCTAGTGCTTTTCCCAGTTCCCGTTCTAGCTGGGATGATCTTCTGGCCCATGGATGTAAAGGGAAGACTTCTATGTATCTCTGAGACAAGGTCTTCCAAAACCAAAGCCTCTTGCCCCCCTTCATATGCCTTGGTCCTTCTGTGTCCTGCTTATGATGGTAGTTGCAGCATATGACCCTAGCACTTGGGGCAATTATCCTGGAACAAGGAGCCAAAACCCAAGAGCATCGAGGAGAGGTCAGCCACATGGGAGCTGGCTTCCATACACCCTGGCTTTGACACAGTTAAAGATCTTTCTTTCTTAGGCATCCCTTACACGAATCTTTTGCAGCACAAAGACTTCTTCCTCATTAACACCAAAACTGTGCTTTCTGTCAATCACAGTCAATGCAGGCTTTCACTTTTGTCACGTCCTCCGTGAGATATATAATTCCTTGCAGTGCAAGAACTAAGAACGTACATTCTGGAGCTCAACCGTCTTGCCCCTTGTCAGATGCAGATGGTTTAACTTTCCAGTGCCTCGGGTGCACGAGACAGAACTTAGAATGGCTGAGCTGTGCGTTGAGCCCCCGGGACCTGGGAAAGCCTCCTGCAGTGGCAGGTGGGGCTGCTAGGATGTGCCCAGTGTGGCAGGGTCCCTGGCTGCTCATGACACGTAGGGCTCTGTTGTTATCGACAAGGGCTGCATTCTACGTCATGCCGGGGTGGGGGGGGGTGGGAACAGAAATATGGCATTGCCTTTTAAGAGCTCACGATCCAGGACGACAAGCGTCCTCACGCCAATCTCTGCAAGCAACGTCACTGAGAGCAGAAAACAGACACTCACCTGGATTGGAGAACGTCCGAGAAGGAGCTGCCTGCCAGTGAGGCTTAGGGTCTTATCTGTGTATTTCAGACATGGAGCGCAATGTCAGCCCTCGGGCAAACCCTGGAGAGGTAAATATTTATTAAAATTGCTCAGTAAATATTTTTGAGTACCTGTCGTGTCCCAGGCACTATTCTAGACCCTGGGAATACTGCAGTGAACAGAGGAGTGAAGCCGTTGCTCCTGCTGGGGTGTACGCTCTGGTCGGGGAGACACATTTGCAGAAAACATCGGCAACTACATGGGTCCGGTAGGCGTAAAGACTACGAGGAAAAATAAGGTGGGATACAGAGATGGAAAAGATAGGGCAGGTTCCACGCGGTAGAGATGTGACGTGGGAGCAAAGTGGGATAGGACAGCAGCTATGCGGGAATCTGAAGGAAGGGAACACAGGAGGAGGGAACAGTAAGAAGAAGGCTCAGAGGCAGGAGGGCCCAGAGCCTGGCAGAGCTGGATTGCGGTGAGTGAGGGCTGCCAAATGAGGTCAAGAAGTAGGTGAGTGGGAGAT